>JAOXJP010080668.1:0-14996 GCA_025762735.1 Platanus orientalis
CAAGTTCAAAAAGAAGAAAACGTAACCATAAAAGCTCACAAATACCATGAGCCATCGACCGAAACTCAGCTTCAACATTAGAACGGGCAACAATAGATTGTTTCTTGCTGTGCCAAGCAACAAGGTTACCACCAACAAAAGTGCAATAGCTAGAGTTGGAATGATGATCAGTGAGAGAATCAGCCCAATCTGCATTAGTATATCCCTCAATGTGTAAAGTAGATTGACGAGAGTATAAGAGACCTGCACAAGGATTGTGTTTGAGATAACGAAAAATATAATACACAACATTAAGATGCACAGTAGTCGGGGCATGCATAAAGTGACTCACAACATTGACCGCATAAGCAATATCGGGTCTAGTGATAGTAAGATAATAAAACGGTCCACTAGACGTTGATACTTGCAAGCATCAATAAGTCGCTCTCCCATATATATAGTAAAATGATGATTGACATCGATCGGTATGTCAATAGGTTTACAAGCAGTCATACTAGTTTTGGCGAGAAGATCCAAAGCATATTTCCGTTGAGAGATACAGATACCCTTGGTAGACCGAGCCACCTCAATACCCAAAAAAATATTGGAATGGACCCAGGTCTTTAATTTCAAACTCACTTGCTAACTTGAGTTTCAACTGAGAGATTTTCACAGGATCATTACCAGTGACAATAATGTCGTCCACATACACAATCAAAACAGTAAGATGAGTCCAACCAGTACGTTTAAGAAACAAAGTATGATCAGCCTGACTCTGAAAATACCCAAATTGAATGACAGTAGACGGAAATGTTCAAACCAAGCTTGGGGAGATTGTTTAAGGCCATAGTGAGATTTCTTGAGACGACAGACCTTTCATTTTGACGAATGTGGTAGAAAACCAGGCGGAAGCCTCATGTACATTTCCTTAGCAAGATCACCATGAAAAAAAAACATTTTTTACATCGAACTGGTGAAGGGGCCAACCATTGTTAGCAGTAAGGGAAAGAAGAACACAAACCGAGTTAAGTTTAGCAACTGGGGCAAAGGTCTTTTGATAATTAATCTCATAGGTTTGGGTATAGCCTTTTGCGACTAGTCGAGCCTTATAACGATCAACAGACCCATCAGGTTTGAGTTTGACAGGGACTTTGTTCCGAGACAGATCAACAATATCCCAAGTACCATTTTTTTCAAGGGGCAACCATTTCGTTCTACATAGCAACTTTCTACTGTGGTTGAGAAAGGGCGTTTGCAACACTGTGAGGGACAGAGACAGAGGACAAAGCAAGAGCAAAACGACAGTATGAAGGAGATAGAGACTGATAAGACAGAAAGTTAGATAAAAGATGTTTAACACATGATTTAACACCTTTCCGAATGGTTATAGGAAGATCAGAGTCAGGAAGAGAGGATGAGTTACTTGGATCTGGATTTGAAGTCGAGACATCTTGGCTGGGAACTGGAGGAACAATGGCAGTGCCAAACTTATTCTTTTTGGAATAAACTTGAAGAACCTTCTCCCCCTCACTAGGAATACCTGAATTAAAGATAAAAGCTAGAATAGGAAGGGGAGGCGAAGACTCAGTAGAAGAAAGTTCCCCCTGAGATGAAGTAGGAGAAGAAAAAAATGGAATTGTTTCATGAAATGTAACATCCATAGAGACAAACCATTGCCGAGTAGCAGGATGATAACATTTATTACCTTTCTGGCTAGAAGCATACCACAAGAAGATGTATTGAAGACTGCTAAAGCTATCTGGGACTCCATGATTTAGACATATTCAAAGAAAGACAATAAAGCCATGATGTATGATTTGCGATAGAAGGTGTCCCATTTTCGTCAAGGTGGTAAATCCTTCTCTTCCTACTATTTTACACTTAAAGGGATGTGACGAAAAATTGATTACTACAAGAGTTATTGCCCCAAGTGTTCTGACGATGTTGTTGAATATCATAAGGAGATGGAAGAGAGCAAAGTGTTTGATTTTTTAGGAGGTTTCAATTCTGAATATGATGGTATTCGTATACAGATTTTAGGGAAGGATCCATTCCCGTCACTTAGTGAAGTCTACTTATATGTCTAGGAAGAAGAGGATCGTAGGCATGCCATGTTGAACCCTACATCACTCTTTTTCATAGAAAAATCAACTCTTCTCTCATTTGATCAGCGAGGTGGCTGTGGTGGCTCCCATGGACATAGTAGTGGTGGTCGTGACAGTTTTAGAGATAGTCGAGGTGGCTTTTTAAGGATGAGAGAGATAAATTCAAATGTGATCATTGTGGTCGTTTTGGACATTTAAAGGACACATGCTAAGACTTACATGGTCGTCCTTAGGAGTTTCAAGGTCGTCTCCTACGTGGCTCATTTATTAGAGGACGTAGTGGTTCTCGTTTTGTTCATGGAGGCCGTTCAAGTGCTAATTCAATGACCTTTTTTACTCTAGATCCTACACTTGCACTATCTACCGAGTCTATTTCCAGCTCCTTCTCTCGTGATTAGATTGAGGCTCTGCAACGCTTCATGTCGAGTTTGAATACATCCACGTCCTCTCCTTAGACCCCGTTTGCTCATTCAGGTACCTCTGCCTCTACGTTCAATGTTAGTGTCTCTTCTCTTGGTCACTCTTGGATTATTGATTCAGGGGTCTCTGATGATATGACTGGTACGTCTTTTATTTTTTCCTCCTATTCTATCTGTTATGGGAAGGATAAGGTACGTATTGCCGATGGTTCTTATTCGTCTATTGCTAGCAATGAAAACATACCCGTCACCCCTTCTCTACTTTTAACATCCGTTCTTCATGTTCCTAAGTTTACTTTAAATTTGTTATCTGTTAATCATTTGACCAAGTCCTTAAACTGCAATATAACTTTTTTTCTCTCTCATTGTGTCTTTTAGGACTTGAGTTTGAGGAGGATGATTGGTAGGAGACATGAGGACAACGGCTTATATATCTTGGATATCCCTCCACATTACACATTACCAGTTCAACAAATCTTAGCTCTTGCAATAAATGATGGTCATCTTAATTCCATGCAACTGTCTTAGTGGCATAACCGTCTAGGCCATCATTCTCTTTCTACTTTAAAAAGATTGATTCCCCATTTATTTTCTAGTTGTAGCTCTGTCTTTCATTGCGCTCCTTGTGAGTATACCAAACATTGTCGAACCTCTTATCCAATTAGTTTGAATAAAAGTGAATCTACTTTTGATATAGTTCATTCTGATGTGTGAAGATCTGCTTGTATTATTTCTTTGTCTGGGTTTAGATATTTTGTGACCTTTGTAGATGACTATTCTCATGTTACTTGGATTTATTTATTAAAATAAAAAAGTGATGTTTTTTCTTCTTTTGTCCCATTTCATAAGATGGTTGAAACTCAGTTCAATAAGAAAATTAAGATTTTGCGGTTTGATAATGGTGATGAGTATATATCCCATGCTTTTTCCTCCTTCCTTGACCAGTTGGGAATTCTTCATCAAACATGTCCTGGTACGCCAGAACAAAATTGGGTTGCGGAGAGAAAAAATTGGCATTTACTTGAAGTGGTTCATGCATTGTTGCTCACTATGAATGTCCCCAAAACCTTCTAGTCAAATGTAGTTTAGACAACGGCCTTTCTCATTAATAGAATGCCTAACTGCGTGCTTAACTTTCAGTCACCCATTGAGGTCTTGTCTTCTCCGACATCTTTGTTCCTTATTCCACCTAAGGTCTTTGGGTGCATTTGCTAATGTACATGTGGATAAATCCCAACGGTCTAAACTTGATCCTAAAGCTCTTAAATGCATTTTCTTGGCGTATGCTCCTAGCCAGAAAGGTTACAAGTGTTATCATCCTACTTCTTAGCAACGGTTTGTTTTTATGGATGTTTCCTTTCATAAAACAATTATATTTTTTTCTTCTCCTAGTTCTTCTCAGGGGGAGCATTCTTCCGCAGAGTCTTCTCCTCCTCTTCCTGTTCCAGCTTTTATCTTTAACTTAGGTGTTTAAGGTGAGGGGGAAAAGGTTCTTCAAGTTTATTCCAGAAAGAAGAAATCAGGCACTTCAACTGTTCCTCTTGTTCTTGACCAAGATGTCTCTTCGGTTCAAGCTCCTGATCCAGATAATCCTTTTGCTCTTCATGACTCTGATCTTCCTATAGCCTTTAAAAAAGGTGTTAGATCTTGTGTCTAATATCCTTTGGCTAACTTTGTGTCTTATCAATCATTATCCTCATCATATCATCGCTTTGTTCTTACCATGTCTTCTAAGTTTGTGTCTCGCAGTGTTGCAGATGCCCTTTCTTAACTACAGTGGAAGGCTGCTATGCAGGAAGAAATGGTTGCTCTTAAAAAAATTGGCACTTGGGATATTGTTAATCTACCTCGGAACAAAGTTTCTGTTATGTGCAAATGGGTATTCACTATCAAGCTCAAACCTGATGGCTCAGTTGATCGTTAAAAGGCTTAACTGGTTGCAAAAGGATACAATCAAACATATGGGATTGATTATCAGGAGACCTTTGCTCTTGTCGCTAAGCTCAACTCTGTTCGAATCCTTATTTCCATTGCTGCTAATAAGGGATGGCCTCTCCACTAGTTCGATGTCAAAAATGCTTTTCTTCATGGTGATTTAGCTGAGGAAGTGTACATGCGACTTCCACTTGGTTTTTTACCACCTTCTTCGAAAGGTAAGATCTGTCACTTCAAGAAAGCCCTTTATGGCCTCAAACAATCTCCTTGGGCTTGGTTTGAATGCTTCCACCTTGTTATTCTTCAGTTTTGGTATTTTCAAAGCCACGTTGATCATACTTTATTTCTCAAACGTACTAGTGGTGCTAATCTTACTGCCCTGATTGTTTATGTGGATGACATTATTGTCACAGGTAATGATCCAATGGAGATCTTTCAGTTGAAACTGAGATTGACGCGTGAGTTTGAGATTAAAGACCTTGGCCAACTCAGGTATCTTTTGGGCATTGAGGTTGCTCGGTTTATGAAGGACATTTATGCCTCTCAACGAAAGTATGCTTTGGATCTTCTTATAGAAACTAGTATGGCCGCCCACAAACCTATTGCCGCACCGATTGATGCCAATCATCACTTTACTGCGGATGTAGGAGACAAACTTGTTGATGCTGGCAAATATCAACATCTAGTGGGTCGTCTTATTTACCTTACTATCACTAGGCCTGACATTGCCTATGCTATTAGCGTTGTGAGTCAGTCTATGCATGCCCCAACTATTGTGCATCTTGATGCTTTGTATTGTATTCTTCGTCATCTTAAGCACAATCCTGGTGTTAGTCGGTTGTATTCTTGCTAATCTGATTTACTTATTGAGGGTTATACTGATGTGGATTGGGTTGGTTCTCTCACTGATTATCGCTCAACCTCTGGTTACTGCACTTTTGTTGGTGGTAATCTCGTTACTTAGCGAACCAAAAAACAATCTGTTGTTGCCCGTTCTAGCGTTGAAGCCGAGTTCCGTTCGATGGCTCATGATGTTTATGAACTTTTATGGTTGTGTCTTCTTCTCTCTGAGTTTGGCTTTCCCGTCACTTCTCCTATGTGTCTCTACTGTGATAATGAGACTACCATTAACATTACTCATAATCCGGTCCAGCATGATCGCACCAAACAAATTTTGATCGTCATTTTATTTAGGAAAAACTCCTTACCGGCATCATTTGTTTATCGTTTATACAGACTAGGGATTAACTTATGAATATCTTCACAAAGGGTCTTGCTCGTGATTTGTTTTTGTCTTTGACTCGCAAGCTAGGACTTTTTGATGTCTATCGCCCAACTTGAGGGGGAGTGTAGGCATATATATAGTGTGCGTGTGTGAGGGTATAATGGTATTTTGAATCTTATTGTACCCTAGTATATAATAAAGAGTAATATTTGGGAGAGAACACAAGACTCTCCCTGCGTTTCTCTCATATTTTCTCATTCTTCTCTTTCTCTTTTTCTCTCCCACAAATTCCAACTCCTCTAAACCTCAATTCTTCATGTGGGAGGCTGAAAATGCTCTTGTTTCCTGACTTCTTCAGTCTAGATAGTCGTCGATGGGAAACACGTATCACTTTCTTGGATCTTTCAAGAAGATATAGGATACCCTTGGAAAGACCTAGTCAGAGGTTAGTCAACTAGCTTAGGTGTATGAGCTTTGTCAACAGGTGTGGCAAATGAAGCAAGGTGATCAATCTATCACTGCTTATTACTTTAGTTTGTGCTGCTTATGGAAGGAGATTGACCATTATGTGGCTCTTCCTGCTCTATTAACTGTTAATGTTTCTGTCTTTTTTGAAGTTTGTTGAGAGCTATGTGTTTGAGTTTTTTGTAGGTCTCAATCCTGAATTTGAGTCGGTTCACAATCATGTCCTTACCCATGATTCATTCTCATCCCTCTCTAAGGTCTACACCTTTCTCCACCGTGAGGAGCGTCATAGGAGTGCTATGTCTATTTCCCAGACTGCCTCTTATCCTATGAGGCCGGCTCTTACGTCTATGTCGTAGAGAGGTAGTCGAGGTGATGGTTGTGGTCGTTGTCGTGTTGGCAATGGCTTAATTGACTGGGGCCAATTACTTTGTGCCAAGTAGGTCAAATAAGGGACACATGTTGGGACCTTCACGGTCATCCTGAAGAGTTTATTTCTCAGCCTCCTCAATGTGGTTTTATTGTTGGTGGCTATGGTGTAACTCCTTTTCTGACTATTGGGGGTTAGTCCAGTGTATATGCCACTACCTTTACTGATATTTCTCCTACTACTACACTATCTAAGCCTTGTGATGTTTCTGGTGGGGAATTGGCCTCCTTTCCCAAGGAAATGGCATCTCTTAGTCGTTTTGTGGTTTGGATACCTCTTCTACTGGTTCATCTACCTCTATTACTATTGCAAGTATATCAGACTTTGCCCTTAGTGCTTCCTTTCCCACCTATAGTGCTTCCTAGATTGTTGATTTAGATGCCTCTGACCATATGACTTGTACTTTCTCTTTTTTCCATATATATTGTTAGCTCTAGTTAAGACACGATTCGTATTGTTGTCGTTGGGACTAGGTTTATAGCCATTTCTCTCTTTTATCTTTTCTATGTTTCATATTCCTAACTTTCAACTTAACCTTGTTTCTATCAGTCATCTTACCAAGCCTTTGAACTGTAGTGCCACTTTCTGTCCTTCTTATTGTGTTTTTTAGGACTTAGTGACAAGGTAGACTATTGGTAAAGGTCATGAAGAGTGGGGCCTGTACCTTCTTAATGCAATATCTCACCTTACCTCTCTGGTGCAACAAACATTTTCTTCATCCTTCTTATCTAAGCTTATGGAGTGGCACTTCTAGCTTGGCCACCCTTTTACTTTACTTTATAGAAGCTATTTCCTAGCTTATGTAGTTTTGTTTCTATATCTTCCTTTTATTATGAAACTTGCGAGTTTACAAAACATTGTAGATTGTCTTATCCTATGAGTAGTACATCTTTTTTTTAATGTTTATTCTGATGTGTGGGGTTTTGCCCCTGTTACTTCTTTATTTGGTTACCGTTATTTTGTTATATTTGTGGATGGCTTTACTTGTACTACTTTGGTTTATTTGTTGCATGTTAAACATGATGTGTTTTCTACTCTTCAACTGCTTTATAAGATGATAGATACTCGATTTGATTTTTAAGATTCGTATTCTTCATTCTGATAATGGAGGTGAAATATGTCTTTTGTTTTTTTCTTCTCTCTTAGCATGACATTCTTCATTAAACCACGTGTCCAGGGACTCTTGAACAAAATGGGATTGCTAAACAAAAAAATCAATATCTATTAGAGATTACTTGTGCCTTGTAGTTCACTATGCATGTTCCACATGTTTTTTGTGCAGATGCTCTTCAGGCTATTGTTTATCTTATGAATCGGATGCCCACTCAGATTTTTTAATTTTAGCCTGCTCTTTCTCGCCTCTCCAATTTTGTTCTTGGTTCTTCCCTCCCAAAGTCTTTGGGTGCATTTGACATGCCCATGTTCTGAAGTCAAATCATTCCAAGTTGGACCCCAAAGTTTTTAAATACATTTTCCATGGATATGCTCCGAATCATAAGGGTTACAAGTGTTAGTTTCTCTCTACTAGAAAGCGTATTGTCTCCATACATGTCACCTTCCATGAGATTGTTTCCTTCTTTCCTAGCCATCCTCATCTCTAGGTGGAGAAATGTGGTGTATGTGAAGATGATGTTGCTCTTTCTCTCCTTGTTCCTCCGTATTCCTTTGATGTTGATGGATGTCATAGCAAGGAGCAAGAGGTTGTTCCAAAGGAGGCAAAACCTATTCAAAAGAAAGGATGGGTGAAAGATTTCATGTATTTGTTAGAAATAGGCAAAAGGTGGCTCTTAGCTCCCATGTGCCTCTCCAAAAAGTCGCATCCTCTCCAGTTATTGCTCCCTTTGTACCTCCTGATGATTCTCATTTTCCCATTGCTATTAGAAAGGGTATCCGTGCTTGTACTCAACATCCCATTTCTAACTATGTGTGCTATAACTCTTTGTCTCATGAGTTTAGGGCTTTCTCCACCTTTGTTTTCCTTTGGTTCTATTCCATACAGTATTCCCTAAGCTTTATCTTAGCCTTAGTGGAGAAAAGCAAAGGAGGAAGAAATGCAGACACTTGAAAAGAACAAGACATGAGACATTGACATTCCAAGAAAAAAGGAACCAGTGTAGTGCAGATGAGTATTTTCAATGAAGCTCCAACCGAATGGAACTATTGAACGATATAAAGCTAGGTTGGTAGCCAAGGGATCCACTCAGACTTACGGGATTGATTACTAAGAGACCTTTGCTCCAGTAGTAAAGATGAGTTTTGTCAAGATCTTGATCTCAGTTGCTGCAAATCAAGGTTGGTCATTGTTTCAGCTAAATCATTCATAGAGACCTTGAAGAAAAAGTCTATATGAGATTGCTTTCTGGTTTCTAGCTATCCACAGGCAAAGGGTAGGTGTACCGTCTGAAGAAAGATGCTTAAGAGTGGCTACACACAGTGCCAGGCTGACCGTACTCTCTTTGTGAAGCATCAGTAAGGAAAAGTTACAACTCTTACTGTATATGTTGATGACAACTCTTATTATATATGTTGATGACATTGTGGTTACAGGTGATGATCATTGTGAAATCAATCACCTAAAAGGTTTTCTTAGAAAGGAGTTCAAAATTAAGGATTTGGGGCCTCTCAAGTACTTTTAGAATTGAAGTTAGATCTATGGATGGTTTCTTTTTATCTCAATGCAAATATGTTTTGGATCTCCATCATGACCCTGGGATGTCAGGATGTAAACCTTATGGCACTCCCATTGAGTCTAACTATCTCATGTATGTGGATGAGGGCCACATGCTTATTGATATTGGTTGTTAACAGACTTATATAGAAGTTGATTTATCTAACCTTGATTAGGCTAGGTATCTCTTATGCAGTTGGAGTGGTTGGCCTGTTTATACATGCTCCCACAACCAGATATCTTGAGGTAGCATACTGCATTATTCGCTAGTTGAAGAAGAGTTTAGGTCAAGTAATCCTATTTGTAGAAGACATGATCTCTGAGATCAGACTTTCATTGATGCAGATTAGGCAAGATCTGTGGATGATAAAAGTTCTACTTTTTGTTATTTTACCTTCATTGGAGGTAACCTTTATTCTTGGCGTAGGAAGAAGCGGTCATTTGTAGTCTAGTATAGTGTAGAGAGAGTTTCAAGCCATGGCACATGGGATTTGTGATATGCTATGGATTTGTGATTTCTTAAGAGAGTTGGGATTCCACTCTTATGGTCCCATGCGATTGTACTGCGACATTAAAGCTACCATTAACATTGCTCACAATCTAGCATAACAAAACGAAACATGTTGAGGTTGATAGACATTTCATAAAGGAGAAGTTGCAAACCAAAAAAATTTGCATTCCCTTTGTGAAGATTAAAGATTTGTTAGCCAATGTGTTTACTAAAGGATCTTGTAGTCCTAGTTTTGAGAGGATTATTTGCAAGCTAGGTATGCACAATATTTACATACCAACTTGGGGGGGTTGTGTTGGTGTATATGAATGTATATGGGTACAATATGCAAGGGTACATTGTACATGAGTGGTATAATTGTAACTCAATGAAATGTCTCTAGTATTCTTTTAATGATACATTCATACATATGAGACAGCAACATACTCATACTATTTCCCCTTTTTTTCTCTCTCTTCTTCTTCTTCTCCACAAACCCTAATCTCTTGGGACCTTCAAACATAGACATCCACTCAGGTGAGTTTCAAAACAAAGAAAAGAAAGCGAAGAAAATGAAATCAAGAAGGAAAAGAAAAAGATGTACAAGAGGTGATATAACTCGCCCACCCCCTTCGAAAAAAAAACAAAACAAAACAAAAAAAAAAAAAAAAAAAAAAAAAAAAAAAAAAAAAAAACAAAATAAACTGAAAAATCCAATGCCAAATTAAAGAACTCTCCCTATGCCTGACAAACACTTCTACTAGCAAACTATGAAAAAGCCAACAACTCCTGCATCTACCCAACTGTGCCTCTCCCCAGAGCATAACCCTCATCCCCATCTCAAACAACACAACTCAAGCTAATTTGAAGTTTCATACTCTGAAGCAATTTAAAGGAAATTGTCAATAGAAAAAATTTTATGTAAGGAATCCTTATTGATTGATCTTTTGTTTGAGAAAAAAATTAAATACCATGTACTTTTACATAAGTAGTTTCTTGTATATTTGGAATGCACCTGAAGCAACTTGGTACAACCACAATTTTGTGGGAATGTACTTATTGGAATTCTTCAATTGTTTTCTTTGTGAAAAGTTTGGAAAACCTGGCAAGAATACTTTTGAAGAAATTAAATTGTTTGAATGATTTATTATTTCCTGCTATAAAAAGGCTTTTCGGTTTATGTATTTAGGTCATATTGCTTGTTTTTCGTTTAAAAAAGTTGAATGGATTGGCAGGACCTGAGGTCATAATACTTAAAACTTTCTTTTCAGTTTTTTTAATTTTTTTTTTGGTATCTATATAATTTGTTCATTCTATGTGGAGCAAAATTTTCTCTATCAAAATTGTTGAAATCTTATGATGGACTTTCAATTTGTGAATGCATGTTTTAGTTGTGCTTCCCCTAGGACACCAATCTTCTCTTCTATTTTTAAAAAGAGATTGATTGTTATAATTAACATGTATATTGTGGTCTGCATTATTTGATGATGTTAACAGGTATGTTGATCTGTTGTTGGGAGAATTTAAGCATTATAAAACAAGGCTTGCTCATGGGGGAATTCACAAGGAGGTAATGGCATATGTAATTTCCTTTTTTTGTTTTTTTCACAATGAACCAATCTGTCAATCTTGTAGGTGTCTTGGGGGTGTTATTTGTTTGCTTGTATTTCTCTTTTTGGGCTCTGGCCCTTTAGTGAATGAAATTTTTACTTTATATATATATATATATATATATATGTGTGTGTGTGTGTGTGTTCTTTGATTTCTGTTGAAAACTTTTAATCCCCCTTCAAAAAAAAAAAATATCCTTAATTCTATCTAGAGCTGCAAATCAGGCCGGGCTGGGTTAGGCTGAAGTCAGCCTGAGCCCAGCCCAAACTACAGCCCTTGAACCCAAACTAGGGTATATTCTTTTGCAACCAGCTGAGCTCTATATCTTTCAATCAATCCATCGTGCTTCAACTTTATTGTAAACACCCAATTTTTTTACTAGTTTTTATCCACTGGGAAACTAACCAAATCCCATGTTTCATTCTGTTTCAGTGCTAGCATCTCTTCCTCCATTACTTTGCGTCAGTGAGGTTAAGGTAAAGCATTTGAAACACTATGAGATATGGAAACAGATAACAAAACAGCAATGAAAGCACAATATGAAAATGACAATCTAACATAACAAAGTTAGATAATAGATGTTGAGTACAAGAGTGGATGCCTTTTCTGAGAGCTATGGGAAGATCAATAGTATGAGGAGACTGTGTAGGAGAAATGTTAGCTTTAGGAACTGGAGCAGGAATGGATCCTTGGTAGGATCCCTAAGAATTCTTTGTACATTCTTTCTGTCTATCGCTATATATTTGAATTTCCTTTGGCACATTGCTACCCTTGAATACATTTCTCCCCCATTAGGCACACTCTCATCACTATTGGAAGGTATTCCATAGTCAAAATTGTAAGGTGGAACTAGAAGAAGACCTAGAGAAGCAGACACTCCAATTGTAGGAAACACCTCATCAAGAGTAGTCCCCCCATTGGAAAGCAAAGAAAGGGATAGACTCAAAGAAAGTGACGTCCATAGAGACAAAACGCTTTTGAATCAAAGAAAGAAAGCATTTGTACCCTCTTTGACTTTGTTAATATTCCAAGAAAACAAACTTAAAAGCCTTAGGATCAAACTTCAAACGATTTAATTTGGATACACAAATAAAACGGACGCATCCAAAGATTTTTGGAGGAATAGGAAAAAGACTAGAAGGTGACAGAATTTCAAGTGAACATTTAAAACCCAGAATTTGAGGAGGCATGCAGTTGATTAGATACATAGCAGTTTGAAGAGAATCTGACAAAAGCTTACTTGGCTATGTGATTTGTGCTTGGAAGGGAAGGTAGAAGGAGAAAAGGGCAGAAGAAGAAGTGAAACAGTAGAATACGATTGCGTCAATTGTATGAGTCTAGTTGTCTTATATATTGGTATTTATATTAATAATATATTTGTACATCATACATATGGTATACCAAAGGTATGGGTGTATAATACCCTTATTACATAAATACCCTCGCATACGATACTTCAACACTCCCCCTCAAGTTGAAGCGTGAATATCGACCATGTCCAACTTACTGATTATGTCATGAAGTTACATCTTGCTAACGCCTTTGGTTAATACATCTGTTAACTGTTGTTCCATAGTGACAAACGGAGTACAAATCAGCCCATATAGTATCTTTTCTCTGATAAAATGTCGGTACATTTCTATGTGATTTGTCTGATCATGTTGTACAAGATTGTGGGAGATACTAATAGCTGACTTATTGTCACAATACAAGCTCATAGGAGTTTGTACTTCGAACCCAATTTCATGAAGTAAAGTCCTCAACCAAAGAGCTTCACAAATTCCATATGCCATTGACTTATATTCTACTTCAGTACTAGATCTTGCAACCACAGATTGCTTCTTGCTTCTCCATGTCACAAGATTCCCACTAACAAATGAACAACAGCCTGAGGTTGATCTTTTATCTGTGATTGATCATGCCCAATCTGGATCAGTATAGACTTCAACTCTCACGTGATCATTATCAGAAAATAACAGGCCCCTTCCTGGAGCTAACTTCAGATACCTCAGTATACGGAAAGTAGCCCCTAGATGAGGTGTTCTTGGTGCATGCATGAACTAACAACACCAACTGCAAAGGCAATATTTGGTCTTGTGAGTGCAAGATAAATCAATTTCCCAACAAGTCATTAATATCATCTTGCATCAAACAACGGCCTTCCATCATGATCATTCAGCCCATGATTAGCTTCAATAGGAGTATCTGCAGATTTGGCTCCCAATAATCCCATCTTAGTGAGTAAATCCAACACATACTTTCTCTATGACATAAAGATACCTCTCTTAGAACGAGATACCTCAATACCTAAGAAGTAGCGTACGATACCCAAATCCATTACTTTGAACCAAGGTTTAAAATCTCATTATCGCGACTCATATCACGGTTTGGAGAGATTGAAATGTCTCTCGTCTCGCATCTTATCGCGGAGAGACGATGAGAAACGGAAGAAAAGCTCTAATCAAATAAAAGAATTTTGATGTGAAACTTCAGGATATAAACCCTAATTCACACTTAGGAATCTTTAAATATAGGAAATGGCCATATGTGATGGTTGGGAGAACCGTCACCCTTATGACATACATTGTATTTTTTTTTATGAAATAAATACTTTATTTAAAAAAAGAAGAGACAAAGCAGGGGATGAGAAATCCCCAAAAGAAGGAAGAAAAAAAATGCCAACAGGGGCTAAGCCATCATCAGAAGGCCAAAAACAAAACCCTACAAAACCACCTCAGGTACATCTAACAATATTAGCCCAATCCCTCAAAAGCGCCCCATTTGGAATACCATCATAACCTTTGCAACGCCTTGCCCATAATAGAATTAGGTCTTTGGCTTTCCTGTACACCTAATAAGACGGCTCTGAATAAGATATAAAAGCCCGATTGTTCCTCTCCTACCAAATAGCCCAACAAACTGTAGCAGGAGCTAACCTCCAGATCCTTCTCCCGATGGGAGTAAATGCCGAAATTCTCCATGTGTCAATCAGCCGCAACAAGGATGAGGGAGCGATAAGGGCCACGCCAAAGTCTCTCGCAATGCCACACCATATATCCCACAAGAACGGGTAGTGAATCAATAGGTGGGAAGCAGACTCAGCTGCCTAGTAACATAAGAGACAAACACTAGGTAGGATGAAGCCTTTGCGTTGCGGCTTATACATAGTAGAAATCTTCTCCAGAGTTGCAATCCACATAAAAAATTAAACCTTTAAGGGGACCGCATTTTACCAAATGGCCTTCCATGGGCCTGGCACCTCCCCAACATTGGCCACATGCTTATAACAAGCCCTAACCATAAAAGAACCCCTCAACCCCTTCCTCCATACCTGCCAGTCCTCCTCACCAATATTAACCCGAGCACCCTGAAGGTGATTCAGAAACTCGATCAACCTTGGGATCTCTCAATCAAAAGTCGCCCTCCTAAGCCTAGGCTGCCACACTACAACCATGGTATCAAATATCTCGAAATATCTTAAATATCTTCTGACATATGTCCATGTTTACCAGAACCGACACGACATATTCCTATACTGACATAAAACATTGAGTACATTATAAAAATTCATTTTTGGTCAACACGATGTACGATGTCGGTGTGTTGAGCGAATATTCCCTTTTCCCAGTGTATTATTGCCTTATATCGACATTGTGTTATGATAAAAAA
>JAOXJP010080689.1:0-14995 GCA_025762735.1 Platanus orientalis
GTGATTGGAGCATCTGAAAAGACCTTCCCAGGAGTGACTAACCTTCTAGGGTTCAAGTTGGCTTTTCTTAAGCTGAGGGTGTTCAAAGTTTTGACATTTAATAGCTGTTATGTTGACCTTATACCATCACATGACCCGAGACAAAATTTGGGTGCTTCCACACCCATTCACAACATTTACCCATTATGGGTAGTTTCAGGTCATACACCTGAATTTTATTCTAGAATAAAATTTAGACGTATGGTACAAATTCTGGTGTACAAACAGGAAATGATTAAAAACACAATCATTTAATCTTGCTTATTAGAATTTAGACATTACTAGGTTAGAGGAGCCACCCTAAAATGGTAGGTAATTGGGGTTCCTAACACCCTCCCTAATTGCAACCAACTAGCTTACCTTAGTCTTTGAAAAGACCTAAACCAGTCCAAGAGTCATCATAAACCTATGAGTCTAGCCTAGGTTGCAAGGCCCGCACCCTTCCTTTCCCCAAGGAAGGAGGCAGATGTCCAACTCCATATGTAAATATCAGAGTTGATGGCAACTCCAAAAACCCTGAGCCCTGGTTGACCCTATGTTGGCCAGGCACCTGTCAATCCTGTAAAGTGGATAGATGGATCTGGACCCCCATTTCTGACAATGCCCACAGTTTTGATTCAAAGTAATATTTAATTGTTAGAACTATGTAATATCAATTTTGAAAGCATCTATTTTGAATTGCAATAACATCTTTTTAGTTTCTTTATGAAAAACAAAGTTGTTTGAAAGATTATATGTTTTCGTCATGTTATAAATAATCTAGGAAGCCCCTTATGGGTTGTACATGAGATATATGTTTAGATGTGCATTTAGTTATGGGATGAGTTGTCCCATATAAAATTAGTAATGAGAGAAGTTGTCCCACTTGCATTTAGTTTTGGGAGGAAATATCCCACATATATATACTACCATCGGGTTTTAAATAAATGTGATCAGGTACCCTCTTCATTGGGTCACATCAATATGTGAATCAATTGATTCTTGTCACTAGGGAGATAATGGTATCCTACCATTGGATTGTTGATGGGTCTGCTTTTGTTCTCAATTATCTAATGTATAGCTCACAACACATGTGAGAGATTTCAGATATATGTTTAAGTTGGTTTCAGTTTTACGTTTCGGTTATATACTTCAGATATATGTTTTAGTTTAGTTTTAATTTCTGTACTTTGATTTTAGCTCATTATTTCAGTTAGTATTTCATATTTATAACCCAGTTTAGTCTCTACATTCCAATTTCAGTTATGATTCATAAGCTGTTCTGTTTTGGATTAGTAAGTATTGTTTTCAGCATGCATCTATAAGAAATGTAGTTATTTTCAAAAAGCATGTTATGTTCTATTTATGAAATTATTCATGCTCATGATGACCCAAAGATATTTGCATGTATATTTTTTATGCTTACTTGCAAAATCAGTCACGCTTACAAAGTTGACACTATTTTTCAGATGATGAGGATGCTTGATAGATGAAAATCTTAGTTTAGTTTTGTTATCTGTTACTTTAGAGACATGAGACTTTATGACTTTGATTCGGTTATTTGTTCAGGTTTTATTGAGATGGATGTTGTTTAGTTGATGGATTTATTTAGTTTTATGCTTAGTTTCAATTCAAGTTTAATGGAATTGTAATACATTATTTTGAATTCAGTTTATTTGGAGATTTGTTATTTACGGATCTTTATTTAGTTAAATGTTAGACTATGAAATGGTTTTGAATGTCATACTATGTGTTAATGAGACCGGAATGTTAGGCTTATGGAAATGATGATGATTGGTTAGATGTTTAATGTTTGTTGTGTATATGTGAATGTAAAGGAAAAAAAATTATATGTAATTTGAAAGGCATCAGGTTAAGGAGGAAATTAATCTAAATGTCACACTTTGAAATCCATAGCCTTATAGGTATGGGTTTCGGGTGTGACACCAATTGCGGCCAATCCATGGGTGGTTTTTGAAGAGAAAGTCCCACGCTCATCTGGAGTCCAGATGGGAGTGTCCTCCTAAATATCGGGAGAGAGGTGGATACTTAATATGGCATTTAATTCTATAGGAGAAACCCATTGGGATAACCTATCCACGTCCCATTCATAGGAGTTGGTGATGATAAAGTTAGCTACTTTTGAGAAGGGGCAATCTAGAGGGTGTGGAGAAGAGAGTTTAAATCCCGGTACAGTCGAGATCGAGAGGTTTGGCCAAAAGTTGATGAATTTTCTTGATCGAATTTCAAACATGAGACCATTCTCTAAAAGAATCCTACCATGCATTATACTCTTCCATCCCCAAGATACCTAAGGTTTGAAGAAGGTCTACAAGAAAGGGCACGAGGGAAAGCATACTGACTTCATAAGTCGAGTCCAAAGGGATGATGGGTGAGAGAACAATCTCCATCCCTGCTTAGCGAGAAGGGCCTTATTAGTTAAACCAAAGTCTTGAAAGCATAGTTTGCTGACTCGGTGACTTGGCCGAGTTGACTCAACTCTTGAGGTCTGGGAGTTGAGTCAGGTACGTGACTCCCTTATGTACCATACTTGGCCGAGTCATGAGGATGACTTGGTTGACTCCCATGACTTAGGCCGAGTCTCATTACTTAGTCAAGTCTTAATTTTTTTTTAAATTAAAAACACAAGTGTTATTAAACACTAAAACTTAATAAAAAAACCTCATTACTTAATTTATGTTAAAATATTAATAAAATTATAATGAATATGACTCTTCTTTTCCAAATTCCAAACTATTCACGTTGTTTCATTTCTTCAATTTTAGAATTTAAGTCGAGCAGAGCTTAGCCTTTGTAATCTATCATATTCTTCAATTAAGATTCAAGACTCAAGAGTTCTTTCAAGTTAAGAACAACGAAGAACTAAGGATTGAAATACGTTTTCAGGCCTTTAATAATTCAAATTTCAAAACCTTCCATGTCACGTGCGATTGGTTCTCTCAGACTCTTCTCTCCAATTGTTGCACAGTCCAGACTCCACTCTAGGCTTCCATTCCAGGACGCCAGTAACAGCCAACAGGCCCAACATGATCAAAGCCAATTATTTATTGTTATTATTTTTTCTCATCCTTTAGTCTAAGAGAAACTAGGATGGTACATGAACAATGATTTTTCAGTTATTTATTTATTTATATCTGGTAATATCTTTGGAAGACTATTGAGTTTTCACGTAGAAGAATCTCTTGATAAGTGGGAATTTTATGGGATCATAATAAGGAATGCTCATATATACCATAAAAATAGATAATACTTGATCCAAAATATTTTATGTAATTTTAATATTTTTTTTGTATTTATAAAAATAGAAATAAAAATTGACATGGCACCCTAAGTTGACTCCCGTGACTCCCAAGTCAACTCTACTCCTGAGTTATCCGAGTCAAGTCAAAAATCCAAGTTGGCAGACCTTGCTTGAAAGCCCAATCTATCATCCCTTACCTAGTGGAGTTTTTGCTCATTTGACTTTTGACCCCACCAAAAACCCTGCTTTCCTTTATCAAATGATTTTGTCAACATCTTTGGGATTTGAAAGTAGGCCATAGAGTAGCTTAGGATGGCCACAATCATTGATTTAAGCAATTTTTCCTTTCCTACCATTGAGAGAAATTGTTTTTTCCAACCTTGAAGCTTACCACTAGTCCTTTCATTCAAATAGGATAACAATTCTCTTTTCCCTTTGCCAATCACCGCAGGAAATCTCAAGTACTTACGTGTGGATGCCACCACATTGATGTTGAGAATATGAGCCAGGGAGAGCTAAAGGTGGTTAGGAGTTCTTTTGCTGAAAATTAATTCTAACTTTTCTAGATTTGGAATTTGCCTTGAGATCTGACTCAAGATGGATAGGTAGTGGGTAATAATTTCTTCTCCCCTCACTACTGCTTTGGAGAGAAAAAAGCAATCGTTAGCAAAAACAAGGTGAGTGATGACTGGACTATGCCTTTTGATCTTTATCCCACTTAGCTCATCTAAATCTTTTGCATTAGACAAAAGATGAGAATGACATTTTTCATAGAGTAGAAAAAGATAGGGAGATAAGGGGCCGCCTTGGCGAAGACCACGAAAAGAGTGGAATAAACGATCAAGACTTCCATTCAAAAGGACTTGAAAGGAAATAGAGAAGATGCATTAGTATGTCAAATTCCTCCATGTGTTGTTGAACCCTTTTTTCTCCATTATCTTGATCAGGAAGGTCCACTCCACTCCATCGTAAGACTTACTCATATCCAGCTTAATGGCTGTAAGCACCTAATTTTGGCCCAACTCCTAGTTCCGGTGCTTCTCTTCGAGCCAATGGACGGGCAGAGCGATTCCCAACTTCTCTTCATAATCCAGCCAATTCCAATCAATCAAAATCAACCCCTTTTTTCTTATCTCATTCCATTTATTTACACGTCTTCATATTTGTATATTTTAAATATCATTTTATTTATTATAGTCATTGTAGTATTATTATAATTACTTTTTTTATTTTACTTTTTATTTTAATTATATTTAAAATATTTTTTATTACTCAACTATTGTTTTTTATAGTATGTATGTATTTTTTTCCATATACTTGAGTATATATTTTCATATTTTAGCATTATTATTAATTTAAAGGGTTTGCCACACCCAATTTGTTTGTTCCCTTATATCCCCAAAAAGCACAAAATTCATAAAACCGTCCTGTGTTAACCTGTGGTGTGGGGACACTAAGGAACATACAATTTTTATTTCTTTTCATTTTCTTTTCTTTTATAATTATAATTATTATTGTTTATTTATTATTACTTTTTTTTTCCTTTTCTTTTCCCTCTTTCTTCCTTTTTTTTCTTTTCCTTTTTTTTTCTTTTCTCTCTTCCCCTTTTTCTTTTTCTTTCTTTTTTTTCCCTTTCCTTTTTCGTTTTCTTTTTCTTGGCCGCAGCCTGCACAACAGAGGAGAGGGAAAACTCTTCCCCCTCTCCTCTCTCTCTCTCTCTGATTAGTCCTTTTTTTTTCTTTTCTCTCCCCTCATAGGCGAGCTGTACTCTGCTCTACCCCCTTTTCTCGGTTAAAGCGTTTGCAACACTTCCTCTCCTCTCTGGTCCTCTCGTTCTTGTTTCTTCCATTTCTTTCCTTCATCACGTAAACCCCTACAACCTTAAAAATGGGATTTAGCCCTGCACCCAACATTTTCTAGATCTCCCTATCTCCACCATCCTTAGCATAGGTAGAACCACAGGCTAGGACAGACGACTTCAGCATCTAAGACCACCCATCTCGCTACCCCTCCTCTCTCCTCAGTCCCCACTTACAAACCCCCCCAAAAGCCACATAAAAGGAAAAAAGAAAAAAAGGACCCGCTGACCCCTCTTTCTTCTTCTCTTTCCCGATCTTGATTTCTCCAGCTCTCTCTGGTTTTCCTTCCTCACGGTTCCCTCTATCTCACGTTCCCCCCTCTCTCTGACGATCCCATACCCTCCTGTAGAGCTCTTTTTCAACCGAATCTCTCTTTCTCGCAAGTGAGGTGCCAGGGAAGAGAAAAGAAAAAGAAGAAGAAGAGAGAGGAGGAGCAAGGGTTTCGTGCCGAAGTCACCACCTCATCGGCGACCTCTCCCCTCGCCGGAGCTGGCTTCAACCCTAACTCTGGCCCTATTTCCCTTTCTCCCTTCCCGTTCTTTCCCTCTCATCTGATCACTCTCTCTCTCTCTCACCTGATCACCCCCTCTCTTTACAAAACTCTTTCTCTTTTTTTAGATGGACAAGCTCATGTAAGGGGGTTTGGCACCGATGCTCAGGCCGGTGACCTGCCTGGTTCTCTCCCATTTTCCCTCTTTTTGTTTCTCCCCTCAAGCTCAGCTCCCCTTTTCTTTCCCATTCTCCTTTTCTCTCTCTACCAGCGACCCTAGTTCTCCTTTTCTTCCCCTTAGCTTCCTCTTCCTATCCAATTTCCCCCCTTCTCATGTTCAGCCCTCAACCCCTTTGCATGTTTCAACTCTTAGCTCTCTCTCTTTCTCTCTATTCTTCTCCCTCTCTCTATCACCCCCCTCACGTCCATCTCTCTCTTTATCACCCGCTCATGTCCATCTCTCTCTCTCTGCAGCCAAAACCCTTTCACAATTTGTTCTTTCTCTCTGCCATTAACCAAAAATCTCATCAATTTCTCTTTCTACCAGTAACCAAAAATCTCCTCTCTTTCTCTCTCTACCTGTAGAAAAAATCCTCTCACTTGTCTTTCTGTCACTACCAGCAACCAAAGACCCTCCCTCTTAACGGAATGGAGCCTTGGCTAAGAAGCCCAATCTTGCTCTGTCCTGCTCCCAGGAACATGAAGAAAAGTGTCTCGTACCTATGTGCTATAAGCAAGAAACAAGACTATCTCCAGTATCATTGGTATTTCTATTTATCTATTCATTTATTTATTTTTGTTTGAAGATGTCTTTTATGTGATCTGTGTTCTTTGTTAAGAAATGAGATAAGAAGGACTTTTAGTTTAAGGATTCAATGATTTTGCAACAAAATTGTCTTAGAGAAATTTTATTTATTGCTACCTTCCCCTAACCAGTGTTTTTTTTTTAAAGGAAAGAATGCATTTTGATCCCTTTAGTTCTTGGTCATGTATTATTATTATTATTACTCTTCGCCTCTTTTTTCTTAGGCCCCAGGGATAGACAATGGGATTTGGAATGTTTCTTGGCTTCTTTTATTTATTAGACCTCTAAATTTTTGGAGTGATCGGTAGTCTTAGGTGTAGATGACTAGAATGCAGATATATATTTTTTGATATATTCTTGTAATGACTAGTAAATACATGCATTGGTTCAAGTAATTTTAATAAAATGGAGAATCCTTGCAAATGGCCAAGACTAGAAGATAGGATCACATCTCAATATAAAGTATGGTTGTTTGGGAGCATTACCTTATAAACTTGAGTTGCTAGACAACTCGAGCTTGCTGTTGTGATTTTAACATAGAGATGGTATTGGTTTTTGTTTTATGATTGGAAGTTCTAATTTAGGGACTGGGAAGGGTATGATGACTGTGGAATAATTGGAGTGGCTGTTGTAGAGTTCTTTTTCTTGTTATGATGTTGTTGCCAGATGATTCATGCAAGCTAGTCTATATTATAAGAGCTGTTATGGGATGTTATAGCCACTATTTTGAGGTTATATTGTGGCTAAATGATGTAATCTTATAAGTTTGTTTCGTATTTGTGGTCAAGTAATACTATGTTGCTGTATGTAAGTTGTTTGTTGTGTTTGTTATTTGTTGTTTGTCCATTCTAAATCATCATTTAATCATTATAGTTGGTTTATACTTCAAGTTGAAAGTCACCTAGGTCCTTTTGTAAATATGTGTTTCATTATTATTACAAAGATTGATTTATTTTCCTTTCCTATATTTTTTTCTTCTTGTTTCTTCTTGTTTACATTATCATTGAATCCTTTTACCTTCATTTGAGTTCTAATCAGGCTCCATTTCATTAATTTTTTTTATTCTAACTATAAAATTTTGGTTATGTTTTATACAATTCTTTATAGATATATAAGTTTGAGTGTTTCAAATAGTGGTTTCAACTTACCTCTTGATGTATTTGTACTTGTTGAATTCTTTTACACGTCCACATATGATATAAACTTGATTACTCTATTGAACCTTACTCCTTGGATTGCTTTGAATTTGAAATGTATATTGTGGAGTTATGGTATGATGCTTTAGAAAGTCTCTCTAATCTTAGTTTGAAGTTTATGTGAGAAATAAACATCTTTAATTAAGCTAACCTCTCATGACCTTCTTGGATACAATGTATAGCATCTAAAAAGGTATGCTTCTTAACTTTGTCCTCTTGGATTATTTATATTCTTTTAAATAGAAGATTATCTCACTTGCAAACATGTTGTATATAGGAGACATCTAAAGGTTTTGGTTATGAGATGACAATACAATTGTGGCTTAGCAGAAAAACGTCAAAAGGAGATCTATTGAATGGTGATGTAGCAGGTAAATTTTGCGTTAGGAACCTTGGCTCACACAATATAATTTAGTTCATTTGGTGAGAGGACTTGTACATAACTACTTTTGGACTTTGTTAGGATATATATTATATCTAGACAAACTTAGCTCTCATTTTATTTAAATTGTATATTTTAATATGATGAACACGAATGGTGATGAGAGATACGGAGCTGTCGGGTGGACAGTGATGATGTGGTGGATGCATGGTATATTTGGAGTGTTTTTTTTTGGATATGCAGACTATCAGGTTATTGAAAAAGTGACATGGGAATCACTATTCATCCCTAGGCGGTCCATATTACAGCCATTATGCTGCCAAAATTTTGGCAGAAATGGCACGTTGATCTCCTACCTAATCTCAATAAAATGAGATAAAAGGCAATAGGTGAGATGGATAGATGATAAATCAAGTTGACCATTAGGCTGTAACGGGTTTAGAGTAGGTAACCGCGAAAGCGGATGAGGTGGGGTGCCTAACACCTTCTCCAACTCATAAATGAACAACTTACCTTAGAATCTTTGGGAGTTGACCAGTTTAAATATGGAGTCAGACATTTCAAACCCTTTTCAAAACTTAAAACTTGTTTTCAAAACTGATGTCCAGTCACATCATTAAAAAAACTGGTGGCGACTCCTAATCACTTGGGATTTTTCCTGCGACAGTTAAGTCTCTTTCAAAAGGGATTTACCCGTCATGCAAAAATCGAGGCCCACAAGTCTGTTGAATATTTTAAATGCTGGAAAGCTGGGCGAATGCCCTATTTTCCAAAATCCGTTTTGAAAAACAAGGCAGCCATAGACTTACCTGGCACTTCTATAGTCTTTCCAATTTGGTAAATGGCATTGACGAATGAAACCCTCACCTTGCTTCCATCTCATGCTACCCTCTTGTAAAGCTAAAACCACTCTTTTTCCTCCTTAGACCTACCCACTCCCTTGCAATTTACTTGGCTTTCCAAAAAAGTGAAAGAAAACGTTGGACTCCCCATCACCCAGTGCCTCAGGTGCTGAAAAGATCAGTTGACCTTGACCCGTGCCTTCGTTCGTGCAAAGAATATGAAGTTGTGCAAATAGGAAGGAGGCTGCGAATGAGCCTCTCCTTATCCTCTATATAAGTTGAACATGGGAGAGGGAAATGAGTTAGTTGGCTAAATCTCTTGCTCTGTTGAACAGGTTGAAGAAGAAGGCTGAAGAGAGCTGTTGAGGTGGTCTTAAAAAAGAGGAAGGAAGTTGTGTTCCAGAGACTTTCTCTTAAGGCAAGCAAGACAATGTCTTGTTTCAAGTGTTATCTCTCTCTCTCTCTCTCTCTCTCTCTCTCTCTCTCTCTTTTCTTACATCCTCACATACTTTCCCTCTACTCACATCATGCTTCTAAATCATTCACTTCATTCTCCATTCCCTTGTTGACTCTGACCACGACTGTAGAGAACTCGGTTTTGGCCTTGAGTTCTTTAGTCATCACCCTGACTATGACTGTTGAGATCTTGGCTATTGCTTTGAGGTCTCCGGTCACGTACTCCTCTAGAGACTATTGTCTCCTACGAGAGATTTGTTTCTCTCAAGAGTTGAGGTGGCTCGATTTTGGTGTTGTGAAAACATACTAAGAATCTTGAGAATACGTTATTGATTCGTACACCAACGGGAACGTTATGCTACCGAATTTTTTACAAATCTAACACACTGTGACACCAGGCTTTAAGTAATGGCTAAGGTTTATTCGTCTCTACCAGAGAGTATGACTCCGTAGAGAGATAAGGGTTCTATCCGAGCGAGATTGTATCCCGGAGTTAGATTGACTAAATCCCTTACACAATATTGGGAAGCCTCGACTATCTTCAAGAAACGTGAAAACAACACCTTCTTTGTCTCGGATGAATCAGTATTAAAACAAATAAAAGAAAACTCTAAGTTTGAACTCTAAGTCAAAGTGTATGAATGATCAAATCAAGTGCACGAATGACTATGTCTGGAGTGCGCAAATGAACTCAATCTGAAGCTCATGAATGAACCGTCTACAGCTCGCGAATGCGAAATGCTCCTATGTACGAATGACAATGCTCGAATAAATGATTTTGCGCGTGATTGAATTGTGCTAAATTATTCATGTACATTGTGTGATCGTCCCGAATTGCTTTTGAAGTTCCTCCTACTTGATTTCCCCATCACAAAAATCAACAAAGTCCACACGTGTCTTCAATGCCTTGCTCCATATATACAGCACACGTGCTCATGAATTAAACTTGTTAGTCGATTGTGATATAATTAATGGCATATAGACCATACTCCATAAAATTTACCAGTCTTACATTCTTATAGGGAGTAATGCCTTTTTCATGACCTTTCACCAAATACAATGCCTACATTTACCAAGAAGGTCTATAAGTTAACTCTTGATCATATGACTGCAATTTGCATTTCAGATTAGTCCACCTTTTAGAGCTAAGACCCACATATGGACAGCCCAACACCTAGACGCATTATGGTTGATATAAATCAAGTGACTCTTCAAATGAACTACTATCATTGGCAAAGCGATGATGACCACTACCCATGAGACTAGTAGAGAGACAATGAAATACAATTCAACATATTATTATCCCAATGAAATGAAGAAAAAAAACTCATGAATGAACAGTCCTGACAATGATGCCAAGAATATTCACAAATATATATTCTTCATATGTACCTGTTCAGGTGACTAGGAACTCAGCAGTGAAGCAATAATTCCTGTAATCGTTTCAATCCAGTCCATCTAATCTAGGACATTCTCTGCCTGGATTAACAAGAAAATACTATAGATATTTGATAAGTTGCCCCAAATAGTAACTCACTCCCCTAATTCACATTTTCTGTGATTACTTGGATTATGTCGCTAAAATATAAGCTTAACTCATGCATTCATGATGGCATCTTAAATTGTACCTGAAAACTATAGTTCTTTGATGGAGAAATAATCCTTAATTAGAACCTCCAATCATACTAGTCTACATCAACTTTATAGTTGATGTCAGCAGGTTCACAGTGTGATGAGCGACAAACTTCTCATCATGTACCCCACTATGGCAATGAGAAGAAAGACTCCGGCTTAGCAACTCTGATCCAAGTTAAGAGGAATTATGATCACTTTGACTTGAAAGTTGAGAGGAATTATAGAAGCATATAAACATGATTTACCTACTTAAGAGGCCTCTAATGATACCAGTTGGTATGTTCACAATAATGATACAAAATGTTAAAATTTTCAAATGCCACAAACATTAGTAGATGATATTCATAAACATTGTCATATACTTTAATTTTGAGCAGAATATCATTCCCCACCATCCAAAAGTTGGGCCAGACATGACGCAGAACAAAAATAATGAATAGACAATCATAAGCATTGGGTTGAATGAGATTTGACCACTTATTCATACAAGCAACATCCAAATAAAAGAATGCATGTATTTGATGCCAAACTCAAACTTTACCACAAGAAGGTTCTTATTTGGATAATCAGAATTATTCAATTTCAAACAGTATATAATTTGTCTTGTAACCAATTCAAGTGATGGTTAAACATTTCAATAGTCTGGGGAGGATTACGAGTGTCTCTTTAAGAATTTGTCAATTGAAATAACTGTTATATTACTCAGTCCACCAGCTACTACACATTATACCTATGAAGTCCTATCCTTTAGTCATACTACCCACTGCTGCATATCCCAGGCCATTGACTAATAAAAACCCTCTATCCTTGGCGCTTGCTAAACATATGCCGTTGTTAGGGAAAACGATAGGAAATCTGTGTTTGCTCTACAAATCCCCTCATTGGATCAACTGTTAAAAGCACCTTACAATTACCACATTTCTTATAGAACAGAAGGGGAGTTTATGCAATTCGATATGAAAAATCAATTCAGAACACTTAAAATATTCTTTCTGATGCACTTCAAAACAGAACAATATATGAGACGTAGGCCACGTCAAACTAGAGATACATTCAAAGGCTTTCAAAATTGGAAACGAAGTCAAATGGTTCATAACTAATTGAAGAGCTTGACCCATCTAAGGTTCATAATAAGAATAAATCACTTACTGAAACTCAACTCATAATTCAAAGATTCAAAACATTCTAATATGATCCGGAGCTCAAATACAAATAAACGCTAATACTTGAAATGCAAGAAAGCTATCAATCTTTATGATATAAGTCCAATACATTGATTAGGAGTTCATAACAATAAGATATATCCAAAGAATTGATAAGATAATCAAATTTATCAATTTCCAATCAAAGGTTTTCATAGAAGTGATACAATCCTTGGCTAAATCGATTAGATTTATCACATTTGATCATCATACAATGGATTTCACATAGATTGCATTATTTTCCAAATTTCACATAGGTGACCATAAATTCAATGTATCTATTGAAGGCAATCAATGTAGATCTTATTAATTCACATCAAATTCGATTGGATTTATTGATTTTGTTAATATATGTCAATCCCATGGACAAACTAAGTAGTGGTCTATATCTTATAAGTATCATATGCTCTCACAAGTTCAAGACATGAAGACAAGGAATACCAAAGACTTGAAGAAGAGACTAAAGACTACCTTGGATTTGTCCCACCAATCAAGGTATAAAGCATGCATTGCATATAATTTTAAGACCTTAAAATGAATGTAAACATGGTGGTAGGTCCCTCATAAAACCCAAGAAAATAAGGCCCCAAGAAAAGCCCTCCAGAGTGTTCAAACCAAGATCTGTTAGTTGTAATTGATTAGGGATCCTGTGATCAATCACAACGTGATTGATCATGGATCTCGTGATCGATCATGACCTAAATCTGGGTCCAAATCTGAGACTCCCGAAAGCTAGGCCCCATCATCCGCAATTGATTGCGAGACGGATCATGACTTGACTCTCAGAGTCGTGATCGATCATAGATCTTGCAATCAATCACGAGCCTGAGCCTGACTCAAGATCGATCACGAAATTTATGATCAATCAGGGATCTCGTAATCAATCACGATGATCTTTTTGATAAAAATAAAAGCATGAATTTTAAAGTGAGATTTTTGAAATATGAACCCCATTTTTTAAAATCTAAGGCTCTAAAGAGATGTCCATTTTAAAAGATTTCAATCCAAAGGTTGTGGGTGTTTTTCACCCCTATAAAATATAACCCTTCCCTTTAGGGCAAAGAACTCCAACACTTCAAGCAACCTAGAGAGTGTTACAAAGTTTACCAAATTAAGAGCTTCCTCCACTGAGAAAATTTTATTCTTCTACTGGTTTTGAGCTTAAATAGCTAACATCTCACTCAAGAATCACTCTATGTTTCTACCCTCTTGAATACCACTCTATTGCTACTGAGGAGAACTTGTGGTGAGCCTTTCCCAAGAGAAAATTCACACTTGGCTAATCTCAAGGAGCACTAGAGCCAAGAGCTTGAAACTTGTGTGTAACTAAGGTAAACTAACTTAACAAGGAGCACTCCACTTTGTGTAACTAGCAACATCAACCATCTTGTGGTAATATTTTCTTTACTTTACATTTATCTTTACTATTGTGCTTGTTTTGCTTCCGTCAAAGACATTGGAAGCTTTACTACCTCCACCAGAAACACTGTTAGCTTGACTACATTCGTCGGAGACACCAAAAGTAGTTCACACTCGTTGGAGACACCGAGTGTTGTTGTTTAGCTTACTTGTGAGCAAATAGTTAGGTTTTTGTATATTGACCTAGGTTGTAATAGTACTTAAATGAAATATACCTAAGCTCGATGGTGAGCTTTAGAAGAGTGGACGTAAACCTTAGTGTCAAACCACTATAAATCTCTTGTTGTGGATTATGTGTGTGATTGTTTGTTTCTATACTTTAATGCTCATTACTACTCTTACACATTACTTATTTGACAAAATATCTGAGTAGACACTTTGTAACACACACACACTTGGACTAAGTTAAAAAGATTAAAATTAATTTAAAATCAATCACAAGATTTGCAGAAAGGGGTAAGATAGCTTTAGATATTCTATTCACCCCACCCCGCTTCTTAGATAACTTTAGAACAATTTCATATTTCAAAGAGATTAGACACCATTCAAATAGAGTCACTTAACAACATCTAATGATATATATAATGTTTTCAACATTGAATCTCAATCATAACATGTTTTTAAAATAGTAACATTTTTTAAAGGGTTTTAAAAAACATGTAGTATTTTAAAATTGCATCATCTGCCTGGATTGCATGCTGCATTGGTTTTTAAATGAAATTTTAAAACCTAAAGTGTTTCCATTCCTACGGTCAAATGACTAAGCCCTCCAATGGTAGGTTTTGGTGCTCGATCTCAAGGAAATTTTTTTAAACCACTAATCAAATCTCATGTAAAAGAAAAATGGTTTATCAATTTGTATTATAAACATCAAGCTTAATAAAATTTAATATTAATGAGTTAAATTCAATAGGGGTCTAATGAATAAGTCTTTATAAAATGATGGTTGTCAGTAAAGAAATAATAGGTCATCTCATCTAGAGAAGAAGGGGAACTGTACCCTTAAGTGAAGAACATTTTGAAATGCTAGGGTCTTTGAATCTTAAAAGTTTGAAAGAAAGGTGTAGGTTTCAAATGCCTTGTTGGAATTGAAGTCAGAGTAGAAAATGCATTGAAGCTACCATGGTAAGAATTCATTGAAGTCTTCTAAAACTTGCTAATTGGATGATCTAATCACTGAGGCATGAGCTTTACTCCAAGACTTTCTAACAAAAGACAAGTTCTTCACCTTCTTCTTAATGACCACATTGAAGTGAAAAAAGAGATGATATCGGGCGCTACAATTAGGATGGATTGACAATGAATTGACAATAAAAAAATGTGTGTTGAGGATCTTAAGTCAAAGCTTATTCCAAATATCAAAGAAGGCACCCTAATGACTAAAGGAGATAACCCTTAAATGTTCAAAGACAAGACGGGAGGCCATTTT
>JAOXJP010080700.1:8314-29025 GCA_025762735.1 Platanus orientalis
TGCCCCCCCCCCCCCCCCCGCTTCTGACCTTGGCATAGCATCTCCAAGATCTTGAATCTCTGACCAAAGAGTATAGCTGGCTTTCATGTTGACAACTCTTTAAACCAATTCTGGTGCCATGCCTTTTTTTTCTTTTTCTTTTTCTCCTGAGGTGATCAGACCAGGTATACTCATCCAGAATCTTATGGGCTAAGATGCATAGCCATTGTTACAGGTTTGGAATCTGACACAAAGAATGAGGAAAGAAGTCTTCATTTCGTAAAATCCAAGATGATACCATCCAATTTCAAAAAAAAATTATACCATGCTTTGATTGTTGTATGTTACACTCTTCTAAAAAAATGTTGTATATATCAAGAGTACAAGAAGAAGCAAGAAAATTGCCGTACGGAAATATCTGTGCAGATTTGAATACCAATATTGGTATCATATTTCGTCAATACTTGTACGCTAGTCATGTTTAAGTAATTGGGTATCCTAGCTTATAAGATGGTTTATGTTAAATAAAATAACCAGCCCTCTTGCCAATATGGGAAATGCAGACCTAATGGATTCCACATTTGTATGGTCACATTTCCAAATTGAAACCCTCATACATTAAATTCATCATTATTTACCTTACTGCCCATTTTGGATGTCCTTATAAAAAATTAGATATAGTCAAGCTAACTGGAAATTTTTTTTTATCTGGGTTTAGGACTCTTTAACTTATATATAATTTAATGCATGCCAATGTCAAGGTATTAGTGAAAATGTCAAGGTATTACGGGTGGCAATAAGTCAGGTTAGGTACTAGTTTTGCTAAATCTGAACATGACCTGATAGGACAGAACTCCAATACTAACCCAGTCTTACCAAATAATGGGGTGGTGCGGGGCAGGGCAGGGTTAGATATGAAGGAAATAAACTTCAATAAAAACTAACACATGGAAAAACGATAGATAGAGACAGGGAAAATATTGTTGAAACCCTATAGGCACAGATCACTCATTAACCCGCACCACTTCTATCCCGAACAAGATCCATACACAATAGGGGTGGTGGGAGGAATAGGATGCAGTTCAAGTTCACTCTGAATATGGGGAAACAATACTCAAATATCCTTTCCTGCCAAATCGGTAAGGTGTTTAAGCCAAATAGGATGGTTGGATGGTATGAACTAGTATGAGTACTGCCTCCACTTATTATCATTTTCTGGACCAGATTATGTATGGTTCTCTACTCATACATACATACAAGTAGTCCCTTGCAAAGACAAGAACGTTACAAAATAGCTTGGAAAACCTAGGCGAAAGAAAACCCCAGAGACTTTCCAATATACATTTAAGTCCCATTGAGATGAATGCTGCTGAGCTGCTAGCCCTTAATTGCTTATTAGAATACAACATAAACGTACTTGTTCATCTTTTGTTGCCTTAAGGGAGAAGGGAAATTGGGATCATGGTGTTCAGTCCCACTTCATAACAATCTGACAAAATTAAGTTGTTATTAATTGCATTTAAATAAAGAGATGGGGAGGATGGTTTTTCTACTACTGCTTAGACTACGACTATTCTTCTAGATCTTGAATCCTTGCTCAGTTAATGTAGGAAAATATGTACCAATGGCATAGCTTTGATAAATTGCATGATAATGAAGCAAAGCAATGTGCTTTAGAAATTAATTCTGTTTTCAGAAATTCATTTAAGATGTACTGTCTTGCATCCGTCAGGAGGTGAATTGCTTTATAAACCAGTTGGTGAAATTTGTGTAGATAGTCATCTTTTCCCAAGTTCTGATCCTCCTGAATGGGAGAGCCTTTATATATTAATGCATATTTAAAGCATCTCTAGCACATTGTTTCAGGCAAAGTTGGTTTGAAGAGCTTTGTTATATTAAGTTGCTTTGAAAACCAAACACCATGAACCAAAAATAAAAGACTTAATTGGTATTAGAGCCTAGCACAATCGATTGAGTTCAGTAAAAAGAACAGACCAGTCTTCATAACCGTTAATCTTCTACATGAATGGGATTCATTGTACCCTCTTTTTGAGTCTGAATAGATACTTCAAGCATATCTACCATATCTTACTATTGTTTATTGTTATTGTTACATTTACATTGTCATGTTTCAGATACTTGGTCCCTCGAGATATGTCTGTTGGGCAATTCATCCACATTTTAAGCAGCAGGCTCCATCTGACTCCTGGGAAAGCTCTCTTTGTTTTTGTTAAAAACACGTTACCTCAAACAGGTATGATTAGCAATCTAACTATGCAGTACCTCTTATCAACAGATTCTTGTTCATCCCTTGCTTATCTGAGAATATAAGCTGCTCATGTGTTCTGTTTGTAACTGTTACCTGCAGCCAGTCTGATGGATTCTGTATATGAATCTTTCAAGGATGAAGATGGATTTCTATACATGTGTTACAGTAGCGAGAAAACCTTTGGTTAGTCAACCCCAGATATGTTTTCCCTAATCGTTAACTCAGGGTATGTATGTTGCTGTAAAATCCATGTTATCTTCTTATTCTCCATGCAGACCAATCTTTGGAACTTGACACTATTCATATATAGACAATTATATAAAGTCGTTTCTTTAAATGCTATAAATAATGCCATCAATACAAATTTCAAGCGTAAATATGCAACACGAAAATAATGTAAAAAATTTAACAAATGAATCTTTGTATTAAATAAATGGGATACAACTCTTTACACTCTTTTACATTTGTAAAAGAGAAAAACCTTTGATTCTTGTCAACGTTGATGATGAGAGGAAAGAGGGTCCCATCTGGCATGCCAAAAAAATTTCGAGATAAATTTCGTGCGTAAGTTTGCAACACGAAAAATACGTAACAAATTCGATAAATGAATCTTTGTATTAAGTAAATGAGATACGACTCTTTAATTTTACACTCTTTTACAAAAAGAGAAATCTCTGGTTCTTGTCGACGTCAAAGATGAGGGCCTGATGGCGTATTTCTCCTTTTCAGATATGTTGTTATAGCATTCTCTTCAATCTGGGCTTCATGCTTTATCAATGATGAAGAAAGCACTACAATCTTGCACTTAGGGCCGTGTGGTGTATTTCTAAGACCATAAGATGTGTTCTTCTTTCTAGTAATGAATTGTAGTTGATAGAGAGAATGGAAAAAATGCATTGGTGCTTCAGACGACCTCTGGAACTTTAGAACTTTGTTTTGTCTTTAGGGTTTTCTTATTTGAAGTCTTTTGTCAAAGGTCCTCTATTTATGTAAAATGGGTGTATTTATAGGCTTGGATGTAGGATCTTATCAAATCCCTAATTGGATGTTGATTAGATATATTTACCTTTTTTAGTCTAAATGAATGGTTGCACCTTATTTAGAGAGAAAGTAATTTATGGAATTATTTGTATTCTATGAGTTGGCATAACTTTCCTTCTTTACCTAAAAGAACTTACATTTGAATTTATTCAAATCTTTCTCGTGTGGGTCTCATGCAAACTAAATTTTGGACCAACTAATGGGTTGAAACATGTGAATTTGGTGGTCTAATAGATTTTTGTTTAAAACCCAGACTTAAGCCCAATGAACTAGTCTCTTCAATTGGGCCTGATATATTGATGGAGGGCCCATGTGTGGCGTTAAGGACCTTTGTGTTGATTTGCGAAGGTGTAAACCTATATTTGCCATATGTTCAAATTTTAAACGTCTACAAATGCTTAAAACCTTGTGACCCCTTCTCTATCACATTTATCGCCAAAGAAATACAACTCATTGGTTAGGAAATCTGTGGAATCTTTAGGAACATTTTTGTTATTAAAGGCTAGGAGATCTGTGTGGTGACAATATTCCTGTGCATTGGTAAGTGTCCACTTTATAGCATACAGCCAGAGTAACCTACTCTCAGGCTGGTTTAGAGAGGTATGTGAGAATTGAACTCACAACCCTTTCCACTTAGGAAGTGATTTGTAATCATGTAGAAATTTAATTTCATATTGTTTTACATAGAATGTGAGGATTTATCATTTAGTAGAGGCATTTCAAATATAGTAAAAATAGAAATGAGTTCATTTCCTAAGGCTGCATTTTTTGGGGGGTAAAATAAAAGATATACTTTAGTGACAACCAAGAAAACTCATTTCCTAAGGCTGCATTTTTTGGGGGGTAAAATAAAAGATATACTTTAGTGACAACCAAGAAAACCAAAAAAGAAATGTGTAACCCCCTGAACAGTTCAAAGAGAGAGGCTTATCCAACCATCACCCATCGGGGAGGGCCTGAATCCCCCACATAGCTGGATTAGGATTATGTCAAACAAACTTGGATAGCAAGGGAGCAGCCCTATTAGCATTTCTACGGACACAGGAAAAAGCCACTTCTTTGAAAGAGGATTTTTTTTTTTCATAAACTAGCGGAGAGGATCCTATTCAATTATATGGGAGGATAGGATACCAAAACATTCAAAAGGGAATCTCGAGTCCATATTTAGCAAACCTATGAATTGACATGTTTGCATTTCACCCAGCATATGAAGGGAGTATTAGGAAATAATTAACCAACTCTCCCAAAGCCTTTTAAAGTTCTAGGAGAGGTATGAGTTAATATATTATATTCAAAACTTCCATCCTAGACAATGAACACAAGATAGCTAGGCGGGGGTCTGTGTACACATATGAACAAAGAGCCTGGAAGAATAATTGTCAAGAGGAGATTCAAACTTGTGGTCTAACTTGGTTATATACCATATTAAGAATTAAATTAGCCAACTCTTTCAAAACCTTTAGGTGCTAAGTGGTAGGAGAGGAATGAGTTAATGTACTTTAAATATTTCAACAAGGAGATATTATTTTATCAAAATCATTACATGCAAATTTACAATCTAATAATCTTTTTAATCAACCAAAGACTGTCTTCTATATTCTTAGCCAACCAATCAATCAAGGGTGTCCCCTTCCACAGAAAGCTTTCGCTAACGCCAATCTAATCAACATGGCTTGGTTCTAGAAACAAATGTTCTATGATGAAAATGCAGAAATGTATGGGGTGGTCACGATTAACCACACCCAAAACGAGGTATCCCTTGGAGATTGGGCTCTTGAGTAAAGGTTGTGATGTTTGGGAAACATCACAACTCCTCATGAAGAGTCATCTTGGAATATAAAACTCATTGAGAAAAGTTGTGTTGATTTTTCAACCAACACAACCTTATCCATTCTTTTTCTCATAAAAAGTTGCATACTTAGAGAAAAAGTAGTGTTAGTTTGTGAACCAATACAGTCCTAGATTTTTGGGTGTCACATATACCAAGAGTTATCTAGATTAGGGTGTGTCTTTTCCCTCACACCCTTTGAATAACTATAAATAGATGAGGGATATGACCGTATCACACATAAAAATCGGATGAGAATACTTTCCTAATTTCTCTCTCCTATCATTCTTGTTTTAACCTCTTATATACTTGTCTAAAGATGTGTGAGTGATACCTAGTCTCACGACACATTATCACAACCTTATGTAGAAGCGGTTTGTTTAAATTGAACTAAACCAAATCCATTAAACCGGTTGTCAAAGGCATAAGGAAACTCATTCTTATTCTTATCTTATTGGTTGATGGTCTTCGTGGGACCAACGGTGGTATCAGAGCATGGTTATCTAGATTCTTAATCAAACAATCTAAATAATCACGATTCAATAAAAACTTGATGTGGCAAACTACATTTTTTTAGCGAAATTTTGATATAAGTTGAATTCTTGATCAAGTGAAGGAGTATTTGTAGAGATGTTGACATATCTCATTACAATGGCACTTGATATGCGGAATCAATGACAAAGGATTGGTAGATAGATTCTGAAGCAATTTGACTACACATTACAAAGATGGATTTGTGAACTTTAAAGATATGTCAATCGTAACACATACAGAATATATATGGACAATAATTTTTATTATGACGTATTGGGACAAGGAGATTTCAAATTTCAGTCGAGTAAATCAAGTTTTATTTTATTTAATGTTTTATATGCACTGAACATTAGAATAAATCTCAATTATGTGTCAAAATTAGAACATAATGAGTATATAATTATGTTCAAGTCTAGTTGTGTAATAATTAAGTCTAAACTTAGTCATGGGAATCTAGGGGTCTAAAGCTCATGTTCTAATACTAAAGCTTCTTAAAGATAAGTTAAGCACTCAAACTTATGAATGCAAATTCATTAGTTACCCTGACAATGAATCTGGTTATAGATTTTATGATAAGATAATGGGGCTTATTGAAAGTAGAGATGCTACATTCATAAAAGAGGTTAAACCCATCAGTGATCTTGAAAAAATCTTATTGATAGATGAACATGATGTCTGGGGATTGTAAAAGGCATAAACCATAATGAACCTATTGATAAAAGTATTGTTGTACCGACTGAACCAAAAGAACATTCTATGATTAGTGGGAGGAAAAGGTCTAAAGAACCTTCATCCCTATTTAAGGATCATTATAGTTTAATGGTAGAGGAAAATGATTGTGTAAAAGATGATTATGAATAAGATGATATCATTGATGATCCCAAGACATATGTGAAAGCAGTGAGTCTAGAGAACTTGATTGAATGGATGGAAACAATGAAACATGAGATAGCCTTCATAAAAAAGAATAATGTATGGGAATTATTAGATATTTTGAATGACCGAAAGGAAATAGGATGTAAATGAGTACTTAAGAAGAAGTACAAAGCTGATGGTACATTGGATAAGTACAAGGCTAGGTTGGTAGCAAATGATTTTACCCAACAACCTGGGATAAACTTAGAAGACACATATTCAATAGTAGCTAAGTTTGTGTCAATTAAAATTTTAGTGGCTATAGTTGCATATGTGGATCTGGAATTATACCAGATAGATGTAAAAAAATGCATTCTTTAATGGAGATTTAAAGGAAGACATTTATATGCAATAACTAAAAGGCTTTAAAATTCAGGGATAGGGTGACAAAGTCTATCAATTAAAGAAATCCTTGTATGGACTTAAACAATCCTCGAGACAATGATATTTGGCATTCCACAAGGCTATTATAGAATTAGGATATAAAACAAATAGGTTTGACCACTGTATATATGTGTAGAAGGAAGATGCTAAGATAACAATAATATCATTATATGTGGATGATATATTATTGGCCAGAAATGATTAATAAGACCAAATCATATTTGGGTTCTCGGTTTAAGATGAAAGACATAGGTAAAGCATCTTATGTATTAAGTATTAAGATATCTAGAAATCGAGGCTCAAAGATGTTATATCTAGATTAAGAAAGGTATCTTGAGAAAATCCTTAAGAGATTTAAAATAAAAATGTGTAAATCTGTTACTACACTTACTATCAAAGGACAAAAACTAGATAAATCAATGTGTCCACATAATGGTCAGAAAAATGATAGAATATGTAAAGTATCATATGTCCAAGCTGTGACTAGTTTGATGTATGCAATAATCTGTATCAAGCCTGATATTTGCTATGGAATTGGATTAGTAAGTCGGTTTCAATCTAATCCAAGTAAGATACATTAGTAGGCGGTTAAAAATATAATGAGATACTTGAAAGGAACTAAGAATTATAAGCTAAGTTTTTGGATCTAGCAAACTGGACATTGTTGGGTTCTCTAATGCAAATTTTGCAGGTGATCCAGATGAAAGGAAGTCAACTAGTGGTCATGTGTTCTTTAGGGGATGAACAGTTTTTTGGTTCAGCAAGAAACAAACATGTGCTGCTAGGTATATCATGGACTCTGAATTTATTACATTTAATGTAGCAACTACGTATGTTATTTGGATTTGACGTTTCATAAGAGATTTGAAACTAAGTTTTACAAACAACATAATTAATGTATTTTGTGATAACAAGTCTACTATTTCTATAATAAAAAGTGGAGTTAATAACTCGAAGATAAAACACATGGATGTAGATTATCACTATATAATAGATATAGTGGAAAGATGTAAAATTAAAGTCGATTATATTACCTTTGAAGAAATGGTAGTCGATTCCATGACCAAGAGATTGTCTTTGAAGAGATTCAGAGAGCATATAGCCAAAATGGGTATGGTTGGCCCAAAGGACATCCAAAGTATTGGAGGCTATATGAGAGACATTACTAAGAAGATCTTAGAGACACCTAAGTAGAATATTGAATGCACGATCACTTCAAATTAATATGATATTAGATATTTAGAACTAAAAAATTAATTTTATGAAATAGTTCTGAATGTGGTCAAAAGTGGTTAGATGCACTAACGAGATATGGATACCGGTTTAAGTCTTCGCATGTGAAGTCCACAGAAAGCTAGAGGAAAACTGATAAGGGTCTAGAGCATGTAGTGCAGTCATCAAGTGGTGGTGACAAGTCGACATTGCCGAGGTTAGGGAAGGCCTTGTTCTCGGATTAGAGCATAGGAAATATTTGATTAAAGGAATACCTTACTCCACAAGAAGGTGAGAGTCTATGGAGTACTTTCTCTTTGTCGCAAGTCTACAATTTGAAATAGGAATATGGGCTGAAATCGTAATTTGTGATACTGAGTATGAGACCTTAGCCTTAAAGACACTAGGACGATGTCAATCTTAAGCAATTGAAGTCATCAAGAAGTATATTTAGTCTAACAATGTTTAAATGAGCATTTGACACAGTCGGTTTAACACTGACAACGATCTAATAGGGATAGTGGATCACATTATCTGAAGGACTATGTAGTGATTTGGTCAATCCTACTAGTTGTTCAATATACTAGAAAGAAAAAGACATGTGTTCAATCATGCCCAAGTGGGAGGTGGTCATGATTAACCACACCCAATATGAGGTGTCCCTTGGAGATTGGACTCTTGAAAAAAGGTTGTGATGTTTGGAAAACATTATAACTCTTCATAAAGAATTTTCTTAGAATATGCAACTCCTTGAGAAGAGTTGTGTTAGTTTCTCAACCAGCAGAACCTTATCCATTATTTCTCTCATAAAAAGTTGTTTACATAGAGAAAGAGTTGTGTTGGTTTGTAAACCAACATAATTTTAAATTTTTGGGTGTCACATATACCAAGAATTATTTTAGATAAGAATGTGTTTTTTTCCCTTGCAGCCTTTGGATAAGTATAAATAGAAGAGGGGTATAACCAATGTATGATGTGCACCATAGTGATAGGCTGACGCATGATGTGTTTTTGAATATAGTGCCTCTTTTTGCCCACCTATTTTTTGAATTAAGAACTTTTGTTGACCTTAAACTCTATACGCATCCTGTGTGAGCAAAGCCAAGCCTAGGTCGAGTTTGGGATTCAAGCTTGTGATGAGCTTGAGTCGAGCCTAAGCATGATCCTTGTGTGATGAGCCTGAACTGAGCTTGGCAAAGCTCAGCTCGGCGACAACCCTAGCAGCATTTTCGTAATGTTCGCTGCCATACTAATTAGTTGTGATCGACACAAAAGCAAGTGATCAGCATCAAAGCAATTCAATTCAGGTAAAGCCAAATCCACATTAGTTGTGATCGACACAAAAGCAAGTGATCAGCATCAAAGCAATTCAATTCAGGTAAAGCCAAATCCACAAGTTAGAATCTCCATCTGACTAAACACACATAAAAAAACTAATCGTGTTACTTGTCCATGTATTTGCAAAAATGGGTAAACTATGGCACCCTTTCCATTTTCTCTTAAATGAAAATAATAATAATAATAAAATGACAAAGACAAAAGAAATAATGAGAGAGAGAGAGAGAGAGAGAGAGAGAGATGGCAACTATGTAACGAACCTCTTTGATAAGAGAGTCTACATTAGGTGCTTCAAATAAGAACTCTCTTTTGGTTGGAGATGCGTTAGGAAGTTTAAGAAATTTTTGTCTAGGATTTATTTATAATTGAATTATTAACGTAAGAAGTTCCTATTTAGGTTTTCCAGTAAAATAGAAAATAATTGATAATAAAAGGATGTAACAAAGTTTGAAAAATCAATCAAGAATATCCATATATCTCAAGTGAGAGGTGCAAAAAGTGTGAACTCTCTCGAATGAGTCTAAAGGTTTATCTCCCTCTGACAGGATTACTTCTCTCTAATTTTCCCATCTTTTTTTCTCTTTAATTTAGGTTGTTAAATTCTTGTAATAGAATATTGTTATAATTGGTATCAAAGCCACCATGATCCTATCGGTGGATGCTATAGTCAAAGATAGCATAAGGTTGTAGCAGTCATAGATCTAATAATTTTGAGTGCAAAATTGGAAGTGCATTTGAAGAAATTAGATGACATTGATGTACTTAAGGAGGTGATATCTTAACTTTAACAAGATTGAGTTTCTAAGGAGGTACATGACAATTAAAAAGCTAGTTCAACCATGAATCAAGTTTCAACTATGAAAGATCATAATGCTAGCCTTCAAGCAAATCTACCATAAGGTGATGTTAACATCCAACTCCCTGTTGATATGCAGATAGCAAAGACTCTGCTGCTCAAATAAGAGTTCTCTCAATTCAATGGGACTGATCTAGTACCATGGATTAGCAAAATCGAACGATTCTTGAAATTACATCAGATAACTATAGCACAATGTCTTACCATCATTTTTTTTACTAGGAGAATGGAGCACAACAATGGTACTATCAACATGAACAACACTATAGAGAAGGAATACCATTACTCTTTGCAAAATCTCTAACTGCATGGTTTTTTTTTTTTTTTTTTTTGGTAAAAGATAATGTATTAATAATTTAACTTGTAGGTTCTTACATATTGGTGATTCTTGGGCTATGGCACTTTGTATATCTTGGGGGATACATCCAAGTGTTAAGCTTAAACCGTTTTCCTCAAGTCTGGATTTGGCCACTAAGTGTGTCACTTTATTCTTATTTCTAACTATATGTTGTAAGTAAATGTAATCAAAAGATTTGAGAAGTTTCTTGCATTCATGGATGCAATTTCTTATTTCATTAAGGCATTCATCCAACGGCTCTTTCATAGCATTGATAACAATCTTTGAGTCACTTTCTACCACTAGCTTCTTGACTCCCATTGAGATAGTTGTGTGTATTCCAAGTAGTGCCGCATCGCCCTATATCAAAAGTGGTGAGCAGATGCTCTTTTGTTTAGCTCTAATGTTGAGACAATCCTCTTTTAAATTATGCAAAACTACTCACATGCTTGCCCTCTGCTTGATTGTGGATAAGGCTCCATCAAAATTCATTTTCAGGAAGTCGTCCTTTGGAGGTGTTCATCTCAGTTCCTCATTCTTTTCCTTTTCTTTTTCTTGGAGTGTTGTCAGGTTCTCTAAGTCCTTTGTTAGTCTGCATGCACTAATTAATAGTAAATTCATTTGTCATGGTTTCCCATTGAATATGGTATCATTCATGTATTTTCATATAATCCAGCAGTAGATAGAGATGCATTCACAAAACCATTTTTTTTATTATTATTTGTTATTTCATTCATCATGAACCATGTTTTAAACCAATTTTTAAAGTTGTTTTCATTCTAGTTGGTTGTTCTTATAGCTAGGGGAAGTGTACTAAACTTGTACTATTCTAGGGCATGTTACTAAACAGTGTAGTATTGTTTCTTTCTTATCGTTGCATATTGGGCATATTGGGTCCACATTTATATTTCTTTTTATTAAGTTATCTTTTGTGGGGAGTGCTTCATTGCATGCCTTCCAAAGGAAATGTCTTAAGAGGTATATTTAGTTGTCATAGTTTATTCTAGGGGAAGTCTTGTTGTATAATATTATTTTGGTTCCTAGTTGTTCTTTTTCTTTGGTATATTTGGGTGTTATTTCTATTATTGTCGCCTTTTGTTCCTCCTATGAATTGTGTAAAGATTTGTGTTGTTTGGTGTGTCTCCTCTTGATGGCTTTCATTTGTATTTGTGCTATTTTGTATGTCCTCTTCGTTTGTGACTTCAATATAGTATCCAGATTTTACTATATATTCTCCTCGTTTGTCATGTTGCCATATTATCCTATCCTCCTATTCTCTATTACTTATGAATATTTTATTTATCTCATTAAGTTCTTCTTTAGTAATTAGGTCTTTTAGTAGGTCTTCATTTCATGATCTATCTTGGTGATTTATTATCTCTATGACTCTTTTTATTGGGCAGTTTTGTGGTTTGTTGCTCCTAATTTTCATTCATTCCATTGTTGGTATCCATTTGTCCTCCCAAAATTTTATCTTTTCTCCATTATTCATTTTACATCTTATTCATTTTATCAATAGTTCTTGTCTTTTAGTAATACTTTTTCGTAGTCAAGAGCTATTGTTGTGGCATTTAGCTTCCATAAAGTCTTTGTTTGGGAAATATAGTTCCTTTAAGAATTTTGTAAATTATCAAGGTTCTTTATTATTCTCTATGCTTGCTTTGCTAATAGGGATTTGTTATAGCTATATAGGTCCCTAAAGTCTAGTCCTCTATCATTCTTTTTTTTTTCTTCAGTGTATTCCACTTAACCCAATTTATTTTCTTTTCGTTTTCTTTTGTCCCCACCAGAATCCTCTCTATTTTCTGTCTATGTTATTACAAATTTTCTTTAGAATTAAGAAACAAGACATTATGTAGGATGGGAGTGCTATTATTATAGATTTTAATAAGATTTCTTTTTTTGCTTAATTTAAAAAAATTTATTTCCATCATTGAATCTTTTTATTTATTTTATCTTCGATGTATGAGAATAGTGTTGTTTTGTTATTTCCTAAGTTTGATGGTAATCTTAAATATTTTCCTGGCTTACTGGCTTGTTGGATTCCTAGCTCTTTTATTATGAGGTTTCGGATCAAATTTGGTGTATATTTGCTAAATATTAGTTCTGACTTCTCGTAATTTATTGTTTGTCCTGATGCTTTACTAAACATTTCAATAAAGTTTTTTGCGTATTTAATTTTTGTTTTCGTGGAAATATAACAAATATCTGCAAATAAAATGTGTGTAATTGTTGGGCTTTTTCTTCTTATTCTTATGCCTTCTATGTTATTTTCTTTTTCTAATTTCTTTAGCCCAGATGATAATCCTTCCATGCATATTAGGAATATGTATGGTGATATAGGGTCTCCTTGTCTGAGTCATCTTGATGGTTGTATTTGTTCTCCTAGCGTACCATTAACTAGTATTTTATAGCTAACTGTTCTAACACAATTCATTATCTGGTCTATCTATTTTTTTTTTATTAAAACCCATTTTTCCTAATAATTTTTCTAAGGATTCCATTCCACCTTATCGTAGGTTTTACTCATATCTAGTTTTAAAGTCATATTATATTCTTGGTTTTTGTTTGTTTTCATGTATCTTAGTAGTTCATGCGCAATTATAATGTTGTCTGTTGTATTTCTTCTTTCTATGAAAGCTCCTTGGTTTGGTGATATGATATCATTCATGATATTTCGTATCTTATTTGCCAATGTTTTTGAGAAAAATTTGTAAAACACATTACATGGCTTATCGATCTGAATTGGGTAACATTTTTGGGGTTTTTAATTTTTGGGATTAGGGTGATAAAAATTTTGTTTGTCTGTCATAGGCTCGTTATTATTGAGAATTTCTAGGATAAAATCGGTTGTGTCTTCACCTACAACATCCCAGTATTTTTGGTCAAATCCTGCCTGAAAGTCATCTGATCCCAGTGCTTTTTTCTTTGTCTATGTCGAATATTGTTTTTTTATTTTTATTTCTTCTCTGGTAAAGGATTTGTTTAGGTATTGTTTTGAGGTTTCAGATAGTATCGTATCATTGCCTGTTAGCATATTTTCTATATCTTGGTCGCTAGGGTTATTTGTTTTGAATAAGGTCTCATAGTATTGGGTTATTTCGTTTGTGATGTCTTCTTATTTTTTATACCATATTCCATTTCATCCTTGGAGTGATTGTATTTTGTTTGATTTTCTTTTTTTATTGTGAATATATGAAAAAATCTTGTATTTTTATCGCCCCATTTTAACCAGTTTATACGTGATTTTTGTACCCAATATATTTCCCCTTTCTTTCCTAGTTTTTCTATTTTTTCATCTATTTCTTTAATTTCCATTATAGTTTTTTCTATATTGTTGTCTATGTATAGTTTCCTAAGTTTCTCTTTGTTTATATAATTTGGGTGTGTATGTTTTCGAAGGTTTTTTTATTCCATCTTTTTAATGTGTATGGTCGTCTTCTTAAGTCTCTCTGAATTTTATCTAGTTTTAATCATTGATGAGCTCTTTTGTAGTCATTTTCTATTCTCTTTACATCTCTCGTCCTGAGTTTATATCCATTCGAATCTAAATGATCGTGGTAAGTATTGTTTTTGTGGGTGTAGATCTAATATTATTGATGCATAATCCGAGCTTATGGGTATAAGGTTTTCTATATGTGTTTCCGGATACATTAGTTTTCATTCCAAGTTCGCTGCACCCTTGTCTAGTCTTTTTCTTATTATTTCAAGGTTTTTCTTACTCCATGTGTAGGGTGGTCCATAGTACCCTAAATCATATAGTTTTCCTTTTTCCAGTATCTTTCTGGTTTCATTTATTTCCCATGTTGGGATTATTTATCCACTAGATTTATCTTCCATATTCCTTATGCAGTTCCAGTTTCCTATACAGAGTCATGGCTCGTTTATTGTTTGAATGTTTTCTATAAGTGATCGGATAAAGTTTCTTCTATATCGTCTGTCTGGTTCTCCATATATATAAAAAATTATGTCCATTTTTCCTAATTTATTCCATGTGTTATGTTTGCAATAATGTATCTATTAGTTATTTCTTTAATTATACAGTTAATGTTTTTCCTCCATAGTAATGTAAAATCCCCTGATAATCCTATTGCATCTAAACTAAGTGAGTTATATTCACTATTAATTTTTGTTTTTCTCCTAAACTCTGAACTTTGACATTTTGTTTCTACTAAGAATATGAGTTTCTACTTTTTTTTTGTTTGTTTGTTTAGGAATTTGAGTTTCCGAACTGTCAAGGATTGCTCTAATTACATGGTTTAACCCAACTTGATACTACGATTTCATTATCACATTGAATAAACTATGATAGACTAGTATGTTACATGATTATCACAAGACATTCCAACATAATGGCTTGTAAGTCTCTTTATTGGGAAGCTTTGCGAAGATGTATAATTATGCATACAAAGTTATAATCCTAAAGATTTGTTTTATGCTATTTTTTTATAAAACTATTTGAGGAAAAGATATTCCAATCTGTGTGAATAGCTATAATCAATCAAGATCAAGGAATGAATGACACCGTAGGGCATCTAAACTTGAAAACACTATTTTCAAAAGGCTGGCAATTGGGAAATGAACTCAAAAACAAAGAAATGGTTATATATTACAATTGTGACAATTTTCTCCCAATCACAAATTCAAAGCTCTGCAATTTTTCTTAATTGATCGAGAAACATCATTAGTAGATGCGACCAACAATTTGGAAGATGATAATATCGCTGAGCACCTCCTCAACCCACAATCAACAATCCATGAGGACATGACTTAAGACTAACCTAAGATCCAAGAAATATATTTTTTTGATTTTCAACCTGGTGATCAATTGATTTTATGCAGAATGGAAGATAACAACCCAAATTGGCAATACAGTTTTAGGTTGTTTCAAATAAGTAACCCTCTTCTGATAGGAGACACGTTAGAAAGTTAAAGAAATTTCAATTTAGGAAGTTTCAATTCAATTGTGAGCAAGTTAAGAAGTTTCTCTCATGGTTTCCAATTAAGATATGAAGTAATTGATCATAAAAAGATGTAATAATGTCTTTGAAATCAATCAAGAATATTCATTCTCAATTGAGAGGGGTAAGTATGAACTCTCTCGAATGAGTTCAAAGGTCTTACCTCCCTCTGACCAGATTACTTCTACTAGATCTCCCATCCTGCGTTTTTTGTTAGCGCAGTACTTGTAACAGAACAGCACTGTTACACTGCACCACACTACTATTGCCGTGCTATGGGAAGGAGCCAAGAGGGTTTGAAAGATTTGATAACATGATACTTTTAAGAACCAAATGGATTGGTTGACAAGATGAGATCCATATTACAATTATAGAGATAAGAAACTTTATAATAAAAGACATGATGGCACAATGACGCGTAAAAACCGTGGATTGAACATTTGTAAACATATTGTCGTCCAGGTGGCAAATCCAATTGTAAGCCAATAAATAAGCTTCTTTTTTTTTTTTTTTTGGCCCCTTCAGGCACAAGGGATCGAGGAAAAGGCAACATAGATGGTCATTTGGACAAGGGTAAAACATTGATTTAATTATAGAGCATTCACTCAAAAAAAAAAAAGCCAGAACAATCTATTGAATAATAAGTTACATCAAAAGATTGCCGGGGAACTTCCAAACGTGCCCAGCTCCAATCCATACTGTTGTATACTAGAAATAAAAGACGGGAGGGCAAATATTATGCTGCCCACTTCACAATCCATATTTAGAGAAAACCCAAACCCTAAAACCCAAATTTTCCATTTCTCAGAATAGCCACCTATAATCATCAAGATATACCTTGCTGCAAACCAGTTAACTGGATCAATAAGAAATGGAATGCTTGAAAACATGGTTATACAGGGGAAAAAAGCCTCACCGATATATTCTTTCCACTGAAAATGCAGCTCTGACATCAAATACTAGAAACTTTCTACAAGAATATGGTCACAATTATCATTTTACTGGGGTGTCACTGCTTCAAAAGTCTCTGACCTCCACCATTCCGCCAAACACCACGCACTGGCAACCCTTCACTATTGCCCATCTCCTCCACTTGCTCAGGACCAAGTTCAGAATGTCTAATGTCTAAAAGTGCTGCCACCGAGCCATCACCAAGACGGGCTCTTTGGAACTTTGAAGTCTTCTTCCGTTGTTTACTTACTCCTCCCCCAGACCCCAAATTTTGGTTTAAACCACCACCAGCTGATTGAGAATCATTTTGGCCTCTTGACTCAGCAGGCTGCAAACTAGCAGCACTTAATCCCACTTGATCATCAACAACTAATACCTTTGATTTTCCTTTGGGACCACGATATCCATTCTTCGATAATACCTCAACTGCTTCTTCTGAAGGTTTATAACTTAACTGCAGTTTCTTAACAGTTTTTATAATGCTATCTGCCAAAGCTTGCTTCGAATTACAGCTTGCATCATCCACGGATTTCCCTTTACCCTTGTTCGCTCCATTAATAAGTTTTGAGTGATCACTACTGATGCCTGAACCATTTTCTAGTCTAGATATCCGCAGATTGGCATTGTAGGCTTCAAGTAGCTCTTTCTGCTTCTGAGCATCAGGACAGAGTCTAGCCAGCTCAGGAACAAGATGTGACAGGCCAAACTGCTGCGCATAAGATTGATATTCACCTGCGTCAATCAGACCCTGACGATACTCTGCTGATATCTCTTTGAAAGCAGTGAATTTGTTCTCATCAAATTCTAAACCAGCACGGATCCTTTCCACCAAAGACTTGTTTGCAGTATGAACATCTCCCACATCAGGCAAACATTGGTTAATTGTTTGCAACTTCTGCTTCTGTATTGCAGGAACTGGAGGAAAATTAGACATGGAAGAGTCCAAAGATATTTTTTCTACTAGGTTGGGAGCTGATGCGGAGTGGCTGATTCGACCAGCACTGCTTGAAATCAATGAGGAACTTGCAGAACTAGCTGATGCAAGATTATTAACTGTTGCTGGCCTAGCCTGAGCAGAACTTGAATAAGTAGATGGTGCGGGTCCATTGGTTGCCACCAGCTTACCCTGGGTAGAACTGACAGAACTAGATGATGATACTAGTCCATAATTTGGTATAGGCCTAAACTGGGCAGAGCTACTAGAAGATGATCTTGTTGCTGGCCAAGCCTGAGCCGAATTGAGAACATTTACACTTCCATTGTTACGTTTCCGAAGGCGAGCAGCCATTGAGGTCTTAGCCAACCCTTCTGAGTCCTGTTTAGGCTTCTGTTGACTGCTTCCTGGTGCCATCAGTAGTGGAGGAAAGGCGGATTCTTCTAGAGGTGCATTCCTAGAGCTTCCGCCTAGTGCCTGAAGGTATCTAGAAGACAGCTCAGAATCTGCCGTAGCTAATAATTCAGATGGCCCCATGACTGGATCAAAATCACTGATCTCTCCACGATCAGAAACTTGGGCGCTGGATGGTGGGGCATGGCTTGTGTTATCTACATTGGCTGTCTCAATACTGGCTTGCATGGCCAAGGAGATTTGATTATCCAAGGAATCAGGACGAAACCCCCGACCCCTCCCACGACGATTATCTTGTTCATTACTTCGCCGATATCGGAAGCTAGTTGGTATCTGCATACAGAAGAAGAAAAAGGAAGTAGACATGGTTATGGTCAAAACACCAAGCAATGACAAACAAAATGCAATCTAAGAAACTATGAGAGCAAAGCTTGTTTCAAAGTGTCTATAATGCAATAAGGATGCATAATACTTTGGGCATCTTTTCTACCAAAGAAAAAGGCAAAACATGATCAGACAATTGTGTCCCAAAGAACAATCTATCTTAACATAGGCAGGATTAGAGAGAGAGAGATACCTGAAGAGCAGTGTTACGCTTAGAACGAGACATGTGCCCCCCATGCTCTATGGCATTATGCCTCTACAACAAATAGCAAGAGACAAATAAGTAATTAATTAAAAATACTCCACAAATAGGGGAGGGGTGAACAACCACACTAACAGTCATGCAAACTTCAGAGTAATTTGCAGAGACCATAAAAATAAACAATCATTAAAAATAAAATTTAAATACCAGGTTCACAAAGAAATCACCTTCATTTCAGATTCAGATTGGAAAACAATGAACTTTTTGGCAAGGCAGGCCTCATCCTCACATAGGAAATGCTCTCGACGGAAATGGATCTGTGATAGAAGCATTTGATATCAAAACATCATGATAAAGCATGGAAATTTTCTTATAAGAAAACTAAAAAAGATCTTGCCTCCAAATCATCATAATTTTTGTAGTAATCATACTGTCCCGGGTGTTGCCTGCATGGAACAAAATAAATTGGTTTTATGTTGGCTTTAGTCCTTTTGGATTGTAAAACCACTAAACTTTCCTTCATTACAGAAAGCAAAGCCTACCTTTGGCATATGTGACAAGTAAAATGTTCAGTAGACATATGTGAGTACAGCTCGTTATCCCCGTAGAATGGGTGTCTGCAGAACTCACACATGGGATGCCCTGCAAAGCCGCCTCTTTCACTCTCACTGCCATCAACCTCTGAGTCACCCGTGTTTATATGTTGGTTCAACTGTGCTCTAGTATATAGCTTTTGTTCACAAATAAATATCTGATTCAAAATCCTGAATAAAGTTAGTGACATCATTCAGTCAAAATATGTGTGTTCCACAAAATGAAATAAGTGCCCTGAGAAAAAAATAACAGGAGAGAATGTCAAATATCTGACCAAGAAATATATGAGATCCAAAATAGATATTTAGGAAGATAAAACAGGATTGTTTCATACGAAAGTACAAGAGAGGAAACACCATTAGCCCATGATATTCAGCAGTAACAAGTTCCACTGGCGAAGATGCCAGCTTACTAAGTTGGTAAAGTCTGTGGGTGTCATACCACAGACCTGGGTTCAAAACCCATCTTCACCTACTAATTAGTTAACCACTAATGTTTACCAATCAAAAAAAGAAGTTCCACTGATTTAGTTACATGACTAGGAGGTGATCCCAAACATTAAATGATTGTACGAGTATAGCTTCTCTCAAGTCTCAATACATAACTTCCAAAAGCAAAGAACACTTCTTTTTTTGTGGTCTAATCCCTAAATTTCTTTTAATAAATAACAGCTTTATTGAAAAAAAAAAAAAAAAGAGAAGAATATACAAATGACCAAGGAGGTTAGATACATGAGAAGAGACAAAGAAGAAACAAAGAAAAAGAAAAAGGAAAAAAGAGGGGAGAGGAGAAATCAGCAAATACAAATCATACTAATCAAATTGAAAATATATAAACGTGCCAATCCCTAGTAAGATCATTGATGGAAAAACCATCAAATTCCTTTGATGCCATGACCCATGAAGCCACTTCAAAAAGAATGGAGTCTACCACGTCAAAGGGAGTTATAACCCCATCAAAGATTCTTCTGTTTCACTCCTTTTCTTTTTGGATAAATAACGATTTTATTAGAGAGAAAGCGAAAAGGAAAAATACAATACAACTAAGCGGAAAACCGCAGGGCTAAGAGCCATCAGACAAAGAATCAGGCATTACATCAGAACTAAAAATTTCATCTTCTGTTTCGCTCCTTCCAGATGCCCCAACATACCCCATAAAAAATAGCCAACCAAAACTTCTTGCCTCTGGTATCAAGGAAAACTACTTTCCATTGCCAAATGAGATAAAAAAGAAAAAGACAACTAGGCATAACCAAACATAGATGTAGAAAATAGTTCCAAATGAAGCGAGCAAAGGAGCAATGTGTCATAGTATGGTCACCCAATTCCCCTTCCAACATATAGAGTACACAAATATGAGAAGAGAGCATCATATAGGACCACCTCCAATGAAAATGGTCCATGGTGTTCATCTTACAAAAGGATGTGATTCAGAGAAACGCTTGGACCCAAGGTGGAAAGAGGCTTTTTCAAACACAAGTTACTAGAAACAACGAGGGAAGGGAGGAGGGGAGGCAGAGGAAATGGAAGAAAGATTTCGAAGAGAAAGAACCCGAGGGATCAAGGGACCACCTATATC
>JAOXJP010080701.1:0-14995 GCA_025762735.1 Platanus orientalis
GGTTCAAAACCCCAGGTGGTTTTACCAAGTTTTCCCATCTGGTATCCCCATGCATCAGACAGCATAAAGGTGGGAAAACGTACAATTTCCCTCCTTTTCCCATGCTTTAACTTGTAACAAACAGGACCTTAAAGTAATAAATCAGGACAACAATCAGAATAGACTTACAAAGATTTTTGGAATAATAAGAAGTTAGAGGAAGAATACCTTAAGATGATACTTGCGATTTGGCCCTAGAAACGTCCCTTGATAATCTAAACAATGGAGACAATTTTGTATTCATTCAAGGAGGTTTTCCAGCAACTTGTAATGTTAGAAAGGGAGGAGATTAGAATAGAAATAAAGAGGGAAGATAGAAGAAGAAGAGCAGATAGAGGAAGGAGGAGGTGTCGAGTGTGACAAAAAAGAAGAAAAGAGAATGTTCGTGGATTTGAGACAAGAGAGAGAAAGAAGGGTTAGAGAAGGGGAGTCTCATGGTTGCCACCCTTAGAGAGAGAAGATAAAAGGGCTGGGCCCACAACACACAAGTGTCAAAATTCAATTCATATCCTTCACTAATAAAATCGTTGGGGGTTGGGGGGCCTTTATAGGCTACAAACAATTAAATAAAATAGAAACTTTGCAAAATAAAGAAACATCTAAAACTCATAGACTTATGATTCAAGTCTTTCCTAAAACTAAGACTCTAAATTGATTCAGAGGTGATGGTGATTCAGAGGAAGAAAAGTGCAACTGTGTAGGAGTCTAAGACCTTGGACCTCCAGGAGGAGTGGAGAGGAAATGAGCACTGTGTTAAACTGACCGAGAGAGGTAGAGGTTTTTACCACTTCATTACGGTCCAACTAGCTTCTGCTATATGGCTCCGGGAGAAGATTATTGAAGTTGGGGGCTAGAGTAATGAACTAAGGTTTGACAGAACCAAAAGAGAAGGAAATAGAGTGGTGTTGATTCAACACACAGAAAATGGGCTGGGCCGCTTTCTGTCATTCTCTCTACTCTTAGAGGAAAATAAGGCCAGGTTTGTTGTTCTTCCGGAGGGAGCGACAGGTTATGGTTGGGAAAACATGATCACAGCCTTATCTAACCTGTTGGGAGAGATGGGATAAGTCTAGGGGTTGGTTTGGTGAGGGGAGTTGGCGACTTGGGTGGAAGGGAGGAATACCCAGGTATTGTTGAAGCCCCACCCCGGGATCCTCCGCAAAGTTTCAAGCAAGGAAACAAAGCTAGGGATGGCTAGCGCAACGATTGCAAAATTGGAGCCACCATCATTTCTTTGGGCAGGAACCTAGGGATCAGTACCTTCTCTGCTGATGGTGGCCCCTCAACAGGTCAATGGAGGACAGCGGTGGTGGTAAGTAGCCCCTCAACTAACCTTGATTGGGGGGTTTGCCTCAGGTTGGTTTCAGAGTTTTTGTTGTACAGGGAGCCTCCGACGATCTGCTTGATTGCTGATGAGAAGGCCATTTTATTTCTTCATTCGGATGAGGATGCAGACCAACTGGCTACAAGCGGCTCGAAAGGTTTGGGGAGACTTAGCTGGTTTTTTCAAAGGTGGTCGCCGACGGTTGGTCGAGTTAAGCGAGGTGACTTAGCGAAGAAATGGTGGCTAAGGATTGTTGGGCTGCCACATCACTTGTGGAATAGAGAGATCTTCACAGCCATCAGAGGCTTATGTGGGGGACTGTTAAGATGAAAGTCGTCGTCGGAGGAAGCAACGGAACTCAGGGAGGTTCGTATTCAGGTCTGATGTTAGCTTGATAGGATTCCACGATCCATCGATATTGTGGACCTTGGGACAAAGTTTCCAATGTTTTTTATGCCAGAACTTGGGCCAGAGGAGGGGAGCTTCAAATTGCCGACGACAATCAAACACAATGAACCATTGGTGTCAGTAAATAGGGGAAAACGTCTAATGGGGGACGATGGACGTGAGTTGTGGTTGAGGCAATATGGAAGAAATTCAAATTTAAATCCCAATCGTTATGGGGTTTTGGAAGGGATTAATTTAGAGGATGATGGGTGTGGAGGTTGGGAGGATTTGGCGGGATCTGGCTTAAAGGCTTCTAAGGAGCAGTCTGGCAGGGAGGGTGAATTGTATCCGCTCCTCTTATTTTATGCTCCTCTCTGCACCCAGGGGGCAGGCGCATCAGCGCTGACAAGTGAAATGCACCCCCCTAAAAAAAAAAAAGTGAAAATCACTTGTCAACGTTGATGTGCCCGCCCCTTGACAGGGGGCCGAGAGGAGCGGAAGTTAAGAGGGGCATATACAATCCACCCTCAAAGGAAAATTAGAAACTAATATTGTTTTAAGCAAAGAGGATTGGGAACCTCCCCTTGACTAATGCTAACTGATAGGGGGCGGGCACATCAGTGATGAAAAGTGATATGCGCCCTCCCACCAAAAAAAAAAGTGTAAATCACTTTTCAGCACTGATGTGTTTACCCCCCCATCAGGGGCAGAGGTTAGCAGTTTTTAGGGGAGCGCAGAGGTTAGCAGCTTTTAGGGGAGCGTTCACAAACCTACCTCTGTTTTAGGGGGTGAAATTTTGCATAGAAATTGTGGGGGTGCCTGAAGTAGCATCTATTGGGTCATGATCACGTATCTTTTAGTTAGCAACTTGGATTGTATTCATATATGATCATTTTTTACTTATCCCAAAGGAGATGATGACATGAAAATTTTTCATCTTCTTTCTTCTGTAACTAACATGTGTTTGGGCAAGATAAATCTTATTAACCAACTTTTAATTAACTTTCATTCTTGGGACTTCAATTGGTTTTATCGGGTGCCTATCACGTCAAAATATGGAGGTGTTTCATTCTTTTTATTTTTTTGATAAAGTTATTTCATCTTCTTATTAGTGTTCTCATAGTCAACACATGTCACAAAAAGTGAAAAGTACCAACCTAAATTTGAATTTTTTTTTTGGAGTATATGTCCCACGACAGCACAAACAGGACAATAGGCAAGAGGATCTCTTTAAAATCTTAAAAAATATTAATTTGAGAAGCATGGATCCTCTCCTGTATGTATAGTCTTGTTAACATCTTGGCATATTTAGAGTGCTATGCATGGAAAAAAGTGATTTTTTCACACTTCATGATCTCATTTTTTACCACATGCCGCACTCCTGATATGCCAAGACATTAACATGACTATGACATACAGGAGAGGATCCATATTGGGTAATTCGTGTGACATATTGAAAAAATTAAAATTAAAAAAGATTAAATAAAAAAAATGATTAATTGAAAGAAGGGCAACAGGAATAGAACTATGTAGGGATGCAAATGAGTCGGATTCGATGTGGATAATAGTACATCCGAATTTGGTTCATTTATTTTTCATGTATATCTGAATTTGATTATTATCCAAGTAGATATTTGAAGAGCATGTTCCATTTCTTATTTGTTAAGTTCATCGGATATCGGATAATAATCGGATATAACCGATTATTATAAATGGCTATTGGATTATAATTGGATATATCCTATTATTATAAATGGATATTGGATATAATCGGATACTCGATTAATAGATATCCGGTTATTAAAAATTTTAAAATTTTTTATATGATAGAGAGATAGGGTTTAGCATAGACCGTTGGATTTGTTTTAATCCAATGGTCTACACTCATTCTTTATATATATTAGCCGGATATTGGATAATTAACCAAATATTTAATCGGATTTGGATATTATCTGTGATGGATATGTATATATCCATAATTAGTTTATTTATAATCAGATATTTTTTAATCGAACGAATATTTGATCGAAACAGATACATGTATATCTGCATTTGCTTTAAACAAATACAAAAATGAACCGGAGTTGGATAATAATCGGATACTTGCATCCCTAGGACTGTGAGAAGATCAATGCTTCTTCCTTTTTTATCCCTTGTACCCAAAGTTCTTCCCCTTAACCTTAAGTTTTTTTTGTCTCTTCCATTGTCATTTCTATCACTGTTGCCATGAATACTTAATTCCTCAATGACTACGAAATCTAGGTTCCTATATATTTAGGATATAAAGAAATGGGACTTTGATTTGAAGTTTAACCGATGCTAAGTTCCAATAATTTGAGAGACAAAACAAAAAGAGTGAGAATGATATTTATATCAATTTGTCTTAATCTATTAGTTAATTAGATTAAGGGCTTGGCTCCCTCCGCTATTTGATATTGTTATAGGAATCACAAGTATTGTAAGTTTCAAACACTGGGTCCGAGGAAGAAGAGGCTAAATCAGTTGAGAAAATCTCTCTATGTGGAAGAAGAAGAGTTAAAACTGAGACATCCAAAAGAGTTGGAGCTATCAGATCACAACCAAATGAAAGGCATTAGAAGCGGTACTCCATAAGCATACAGCTGCCATTAATACTTCTTTGTTCATGGGTATTAAATATTTACAGAGTTGAATGAGTTTTTAAAATTCCAGCTCTTCCTAAACTCTACCATAAGCAAGCTGTGCTCATGCTACCCAATCTAACCATTGGCAGGTAGTCTTTGGACAATATTTGAAAGATAAGTTTTTATTCCACTTTAACCAGTTTAAAGATTCAAAAGTTAGAAGGAGGGTTTTTGATTTGCTACATGGATAAGGTTCGTCTAAAGAAGAGTGAGTTACAGATAAGAAAGCTGGACCAAGTGAAGGAGAATGTTCAAGGTTGAAAAATACATGATTGGAGTAGTGATGAAAAATTCTTCCAATAAGATTCCATCACCTATTGTAGCCAATGGTTTTCTTTTCAAATTTTAAATTCCACCGGTAATAGGAAGTCACCTATGTTAAATAAATAATTCTTTTTATTCCACCAAACACATTTTACCAAAAAAAAAAAAAAAAAAAAAAAACCTATGATGTCATCACATGGCTCAATCTTAACCATTGATTTCTATCGGTAATTTTATGGTGTAAACAAATGTTCAGGTAATTTTCAATAACAATTTTAAGTTCTATATTACGCTTATATGTCTCGAGTATTAGTTGACTTGGAGCCATAGCTTGCATCTTGTGATCTGAACTATCTATCAATTCCTCAAAATGCAGCAGCACCCGGTGAGGATTTTATATACTGATCCCTAACCTCCGCCCGCGTCCGCTGATGGTCAAGCGGGTGGTAACATCAGCACAAAAAGTGATTCACTTTTTGGGGGAGTGTGTAAATCACTTCTGATGCCGATGTGGCCACCCTTTGACCTAAGCGTTTGCCTATGCCGAGCTTAGAAAAGCTTTGCCGAGCAGCACCAACTTCACAGTTTCTTTTTGGGGGGTGTATGCTAAGTTTGATGCTTGCTACATTGATCACACTCATTCATCTTATTTAAGCCTTTTCTTTTTTCTTTTTACTGTAATTTTTTTTATAGGTAATTATAGGTGAAAATGGGTTTTGAACCCACGTCTGAGGTACAACACCCACAGACTTTATCAATTTAGCAAGCTAACATCTTCAACTGTAAATTTCATACTAAATAGAACGATTAGTTTGCTTTACAACCACCCTTTAATAACTAATAGTGGTAGGAGACACAGTTTTAAGTTACAAGTGCATTAGGCAAATTTTTCTAAGGAATTTTCATACAAATAAATTTTTATTTTTCTGTGGCAATTGCTCTAATTATATGATTCTTGACAAAAGAAAATATATTATATACAAGATAGAATATAAGTTCACTTATATTTCACACACACACACACACATACATATATATAATTGAAATATCTACTTATGTAATAAACTAATACATCTAGGGGTGGCAATGTTTGACACGGCCCGCAAATCCGGCACGAGCCCAACATGAAATTAGTGAATTAGGGTTGACTGTAAATGTTTTTTGGTCAAAGTGGGTTGACACGCTGTGACACGATTAATAAATGGGTCAGGTTCAGGTTGACCCAAATACCTTTAACTTGATACAACACGAATTTGACCCGCCAACATGAATTACCACATGACCCCAAAATGAAATTAGCATGTTAGGGTTGACTGTAAACATGTTTCAGGTCAAAGCAGGTTGACCCACTTTTATACAATTAATAGATTAGTTGGGTTCAGGTTGACACATATAGTTGTATACCCTTACATCAACATGACACGAACTTGACCCGCCAACACGAATTGCCACCCCTGAATACATCTAAACTTAATTATTAATTTGTAGCTATTACAGGCTATTAATTATACACTACGGAACCAGTTAGTCTCTAAAAAATTTTGTTACCGTAATGAGTACGAGTTATTAGAATGTCATCGTATCTGGGGAGCATTTTGAATTAATTTGCAGGTGTAATCAAGCGCTCCTAAAAGCCAGAGTGTGCTAATATTGTGTGATCTGTAATTTCGATATGGCGAGCCTCCACTAGGTCAGCTGACCTTAGAACCAACCATTAAGTGGTTTGTTTCAAAACCACACTCAACTCAACAAGGTTTCATCCTAACAACTTGAGCTACTTGAATCCCTATTCCACCAATTCACTCTATATAGGGCCATATTTCATGTAATATCATAAGTATCATGTTTTCTTGTCTACTTGAGTGAAGTCATATTTGGCTTTCCTCTTATTAGTGAATGGCTTTGCATCATCTATAGGTATCATCATCTGTCTTTATTTCACATGAACAAACCATCTTCCTCAACTTTCCCCTCATCTTCTCTTAGTTCTTGTTAATGCAATATTTTTTATTCTATTCTTTCTATTCGTGCCACCCAATCATCTCAATATCTTTATCTTAGCTACATCTATTTTACATGTGTAATTTTCTGTTGCCCAACATTTTGCTCCTTAAAATAGGACTACTCTTAACTAGCCTCTCTTTGGGGGTGACGGGCATGGTACCACTTCTACAGGAGAGAGGCATATACGTTCAAGAATCATTGGCAGCATTCCACAAGTGATTGTGCTGACGTATCCCATTCCCCCAATGTGGGGCCACGTATGATACTGAGTGGCCTTACTAAAAAAATATGACAGGTCTTAATGCCATCGTATAATTTTTTTTCTTTGGATAATGATATCAGTTGATCAAACACCACCTTATAAGTTCTTTTCCAGTTCATCCACCACCACTCTAGTTGTATGAGCAGCATTGTATTCAATATCCCCCTCTTTATGAAATAATTGAACCGAACATAGGAAAATGATTGGTCATCAATCTTAGCTATTCTCATTTTTTCTATATTAATATTGTTGGAAAAATTTTGGAGATCACCAGGATCATCTTTGCTCAAAGGTGCGGTATTGAGGTCGTTTTCTTGAAGACGTTAATCATTCCCTCTTGGTGCAATAAGTTCAAATGATCAATTTCTAAGTTACAATCGAACCCACTAAATATGTTTGTACCTGCACTTGTTTAATTAGTATAAATAACATCACTGTACATATGCTCAGAAGAAAAGGAAAATCAAAACACTATGCAAAATATTTTCTTTTAACACAAGATGAAAAAAAAAAAAGAGTAACCAAACTAAACCATTTTTTTTTTTCTTCTTTTCAAGAAGACATGATCAAACCAAAAGATAAGCCCCTTTTATAAGCATAAGTCCACTAGCAAGTAGTTGTTGGACTGTTTTAATCCCAACATTCCACTCCCTAAATTGATTTAATAATTAAGTTTTGTAACATATCAAATATAAAGCACTACTTTAATGTATATTAAGTCTCAAGTTGTTTTTTCATATGTAACACACACACACACACATATAAAATTTTATTATAAAAACAGTTAAACGGTCATCTAATAAACACAATAATCAAAGCATTGCAACTGTTACTCTTATAAATTATAATAGAGTATTATTATTATTATTTTGAAATTTAAATTAAAATATATTAACACATATTGCATTCTATTTATTCGGCTTTAATCCGACTGTCTTAAAACCTTATGAATCAAAATCACACTAAACAACTAAATGGCGATTCTTACCAATGACCAAGTCATCTAAGCTAGTTGAACACTAGCTTAGATCAAATTATTTTTATTATTGTTATTATTTCCCATTGGGTTAACTTGGATTGACATGTTGCTTGAAGCAACTACTTTAGACCACCAGAACATTTGCTTCTCTCATTTTATTGATCTATTTTTCGTTCAGGGTCTTTTGATTCAAACTATCACCAGTCAAGTCCGGATCCTCTCCTGCCTGCAAGTATTCTTGCAACTAGACAAGGTGTACACATAGTGGACATGTATCCCAAAAAAAATGAAAATCACTTTTTTGGATTGTGATTTTCACTTTTTGGGAGTGCATGTCCACCTCTCCAAGCCACAAGAATACTTGTGGGCAGGAGAGATTCCTGATTATCACCTATCAGTTAATACAATAGAAGGCTTAGGCATCCTGGGTATGTCTTTGGATGCAAGGATTTTGCTTTCACTAGTTTCCAACCGTTAATTCTTATTGATTTTAAGATAAGCAAGAAGCATTCAACGCTGAATAAGCCGATTAAATCCGGGTCATCTGAGCAGAGTTTTAACCATGCTTTGGTAAATGCAAAGTTAAATATTGAAGAGTTATCCGAATTCAAAATTAAACTAATGTTTCTTTTTTTTATCGAAAAATAATGTTTCAGGTTATTCGGACAACATTTAAAATGATGGTAAAATATCCCATATAGCACTAAATATTAGGTGAGAGCGAATCTTGTGAGAACTGTGAAAACGGCATCAGGGTGCAGACACATCAGCGCAGAAAAGTGATAAGTGCCCCCCCCAAAAAGTGCAAATCATTTTCGGTACTGATGTGTGAGCCCCTCTGGCACCGTTTTCACGGTTCTCACAAGATTCATTTGTACATAATCCAAGCCCCCCATATAGGCATGGTCTGAGAAACCTTATAAGCAAAATCTAAGCATGCATTGGAGTCTTTGACATATTCTTGTTCCATATTTGATAATGATTTGACTTTTTCCCAATGCCAATCTTGTGAAAGCAAGGACCAAGTTTTCATGAGTACATAAGCATTGATTTTTTTTAATAAAAGAAATATTTAACAGCATAAAACATGACCTCTTCTTGAGAGATGTCACAGGTTCAATCCCGTCTAACATCATTCTACAGTACATGCATTGACATCTGCATCTGCCACCTATGATTTAGATCTTAAATTATGATACTACAGTCAGTAAGCCCGAATAATAACTCTTACCCAAGAAAAGAAAAAATAGATGACATCCATGAATTCCCTGTAAATCTATAGACAACTATAATCTTTATAATTGTATTATAGTAATCTGTCATAATTGAAGTAATCTAATAAGTAATAAACACAGATTCAAGGCCATTGACGTCGATTACAATAAGCCAACTAGCCAGCCAAGCTCGGGCGGACCAACCAGTAACCGCCACACCAGCCGCCCGAGGACAACCCCATGTCACAGCCCATTTCAAAAGCTCGAATTACCAAAACACTCTCCTCATACAGCTCCACATGCTACACCTCACAAGAGCATCCCAGTCATTTCACTAGACAAAAGCCCGGGAAGAATTTGCCATACCAACTACCAACAACCACTCTGCTTTGAAACTGTCAGCAACCATATACAAAGAACTCATGACAAGAAAGTAATCCTTCCATTGCCAAAAATACAGAAGAAACAACAAACTCTGTTTCAATCCCCTCTGCAACTCTTTCCAACTTCTATGGCTGTGATGCTTCTTACCCCAGTCTTCCTTCTTTTCTTCTTCTTCTCCCTTCTTCCTCTCTCATCTTCCCAACTAAATTCTCCTCTAAACATTGAAACTTTTTTTCCAACTGGGTCTCCCCATACAATTTCAACTCTTGGTTCTCCAAATAATCCTCCAATCTCTCCATCACTAACTCCATTGATACCACCGCCATCGCCATCGCCATCGTCGCAGGCACCGTCGGCCTCCGGCTGGACCGTCGGTAAGGTGGTGGCAGCTACTACTGTCAGCACCCTTGTTGTTGCCGGTGTCTTCTTCTTTTTCATCCAGAGGTACACCAAGGCCCGGCGGCGTCGCGGGGTTGGGAAAACCCAGAATGTTTTCCATCGAGATCAAGCTGTGGGAAATGAATTGAGGCGATTTGATGGAACTCTCAAGGGTTTGATTGTTGATGAGAGAGGTTTGGATGTCCTTTATTGGCGGAAGCTTGAGGGTGGACAATTAAAGAATAGTTTCTCTAAGGAGGTCTTAAATGTTCATAATGAAGGAGAAGAACAGGTGGGTCACAGAGGTGATCGGCGTACGAAATCTGAGCCAATTCAGGAAATTCCGTTGCTTCGTGGGAGGTCTTCGAATTCCTCTAGTCGAATTCGCCAGGAAGGACAAGACCCACGTCGCACTATCGCTCCTCCTCCTCCATCTGATGAGCCAATCGCGAAACTATCATCATCAATTCCTCCGTCGCCTCCACCTCCAGTGCCAGCACCCCAAATTCAACCACCACGACCGCCACCTCCGGCTGCAATTCCGGCAAAGAAAAGCCCACCAACTCCACCGCCTCCGCCGCTCCCGGTGAAGAAAAATCCTACCCCCCCGCCTCCACTACGTGATTCGGGAGGTTTGGCTTCATCGTCAAAACCTCCTCCTGCACCAAGAGGGAACCCAAATAGCAGTAAGCGAGCAGAGGCTTCATCAGGAGAGAGATCGACAGGGAAGGGCACGACGAAGCTGAAGCCCTTGCATTGGGACAAGGTGACGGCCAATGTCGATCATTCAATGGTGTGGGACAAGATCGGTGACGGTTCATTCCGGTACTCAAACCTTCAACCCTTCTAATTTTTTCCAGTAAATTCATGCATAACCCATCTATCTTTCACATTATTGATTTTAAATTTGTTTTTTTTATTTCAGTTTTGATGACGATCTCATAGAAGTTCTGTTCAGTTACGGAGCCACCAACACGAAATCCCCTGAAAGAAACGAGGCCTCAACCAATCTGAACATCCCCAACTCCGGACCGTCTGCGCAGATCTTCATTCTCGACCCTCGTAAGTCTCAAAACACAGCAATAGTGCTTAGATCTCTCGCCGTATCTCGTCAAGAAATCCTCGATGCCCTCCTTGAGGGAGGTGGTCTTGATGCTGACACCCTTGAAAAGCTAACAAAAACTGCCCCAACCAAAGAAGAAGAGGACCAAATCCTTGGATTCAATGGCGACCCCGCGAAACTTACAGACGCAGAATCCTTCCTCTTCCAAATCCTGAAATCTGTTCCCTCTGCTTTCACCCGTCTCGACGCCATGCTCTTCAAATTGAATTACGACCACGAAATCCTCCAACTCAAGGAGTCCTTACAGACACTGGAATTGGGTTGCAAGGAGCTCCGAACTCGTGGGCTTTTCCTCAAACTCCTGGAAGCTATTCTCAAGGCAGGAAATCGCATGAATGCCGGAACAGCCAGAGGCAATGCACAGGCATTCAATCTTACTGCATTGCGAAAGGTATCCGACGTTAAAAGCACCGACGGCAAGATGACCCTCCTCCACTTTGTGGTGGAAGAAGTAGTCCGATCGGAGGGCAAACGCTGTGTAATTAACAGGAACCATAGCCTTAGCCGGAGCAGCACCAACAGTGGCCTGAACTCCGACGGCGGCCCAACAGCTAAAGAAGAAAGAGAGAAGGAGTATATAATGCTTGGGTTACCAGTGATTGGTGGCCTCAGTGTTGAGTTCTCTAACGTAAAGAAAGCAGCCACAGTAGACTATGATGCTCTGGTCAACACGTGCTCTGCTCTCACAGCTCGTGTAGCTCAAATTAGGCAGCTCTTGGTGGGCAGTAGTGTCCGTGAGGAAGGAGCTTTTGTAAGGGAGATGAAAGGGTTCTTAGAGGCTGCAGAAGAAGAGCTTAAGGTGGTGGGAGAGGAGCAAACAAGGGTTATGGAGCTTGTGAAAAGAACCACAGAATATTACCAAGCAGGATCTTCTAAGGATAAAGCGGCTCACCCACTTCAGCTATTTGTTATAGTCAAAGATTTTTTGTGTATGGTTGACCAGGTCTGTGTTGACATTGCTAGGAAGAAGCAGCAGAAGAAGAAGAGCTCAGGATCATCCCCACCGTTGTCGCCGGAGAAGCAGATTACAGTGAAGTTCCCAAACTTGCCTGCACATTTCATGTCAAACAAGTTGAGGACTTCCTCATCCAGTGATTCAGAGGATGATTTCTGAAGAGGTTTTGTTTGAAGTCTTAAGGGATTTGTTAAATGTACATAGTGTGAAGGAGTCAATAACTCTTACAAAGGCAAAAAGAATGAAATGTAGGATGAGGAAACAGACCTTTTGAATAATTAATTCTGCTGAGTTGATTCTTTAATATTGGAACAGAGATGAATTGCTAGAGTCAGATAAAAGTACTGTTAATCTTGTGATGTAAAATGCTTTTTGATCAGATTATATGAACAACAAATGATTTTATTTCTTCTAACCAAATCATGATTTGTACTGAAGACGCCACTGGTTACTTCGCTAATGGTGCGATTTTCTTTATTATAGCCATCCAATATCAATAGTTTTCCAACATCAATTGGATCATCAAATATTATTGATCATCATCCAGAAGCAGACGACAGATTGAATACCTTATCATCTAAACAATATAGTATTTTGGTAAGTATTTTATGTATAGTTTATTTGACAATGTACCTTGACAGAGCAGTTGTATAGAATGCAGTTTGAGGTGCTTTGATTCGAACAAGAAATGGTCAGCTTGGTCACTGCCAGCCCATGGTTAGCTCCGGACCTAAGAAGCTGGCTGGGATGCAGCTTGGCTTCTTCATGGACTTAAATAACATTGCACATGCCTCGGCTTTGGTGCGAAATGCACCTGGGCCTGACACATCAGTCCCAAAAAAGTGATTTAGGCTTTTTGGGATATGCTTTTTACTTTTTGATGCTGATGTGTCCGGCCCATGTGCATTTCCCACCTCTTTAACACTTGGGAATTCATACCTAATCCAAAGGGCATTGCACAAGGATGAATTTTTGAGATATAATAAGTATATTAACTCATACCTCTCCTAGTACCTTAAAGATTTCAGGAGAGTTGGTTAATTCACTATTAATTTGGTATTAAAGCTTGGTTAGGTTGCAAGTTTGAATCTCCCGTAGATGTAATTATTCTCCTGGTTCTTGGTTCTTTTTGCATGTGTGTGCACGTTCTAATGTCATGGTCCTGAGGGGAAGTGTTGAGATATAATGAGTATTTTAACTCATATATCTCTAACACATTAAGGGCTTAGGAGAATTGGTTATTTTACTTCTTAATAGATGGTGGTGGTGTTGAGAAGGTCAATCTGCTGCACACTCCAGAGAAGGATTAAAGAGAGAAAACCCACCTTCTATTATCCTCTATTTTTCGTTTTGTTTTCTAGTTTTCCTTATTTTTGTTTTAAAATCTGTGAATATTATCTGCTCTTCAACAACTTGGAAATGACATCCCACTCTCTCCCCTTCTCTTCTGCAGTTATTGAGCATCAGTCGATGCAGACACAGCTATCTCCCCAACTTGAAAGATAATGTTAACTTCTCAGCAAATAATTGTGGTACTTATGAATCGTCAAATTACCTAATGGAGAAATTGAAAGATTTGGTTTCTAGGGTTCTCTGATTTTTCATAATTTTGGAAATTCAATGCGTGTGAAGAGAACACAGCTGAATGCTTTTAAAATGAACAAACACAAACATCCATATACGGACATAGAATTGGTCTTTTGATTTCATGGTATTGGTGAACTGTGGAATTTAGGGGAAATGAGGTTAGTCCACACATATTTATTGATGTAGCTTATGGCAGTCCAGGGTTATCTCTTCTACGTTCTTCATCAAGGAAGGGAAAATGGAGAAGAGAAACCGAAAATACAAAAGAATTAGATTCGGATTTCTTATATTTTGTATAAATGAAATAGAGGTAAAAAAAGTAATTAAATAACACTGCAAACCAATTTGGAAAATAATTTATTTTACTTCATTATTTGGCAATTTTTTTTAATCTATTTGGCAAAAATCCCTTCTTAATATGGTATCCAAGCAAGGTTAGATTGTGAGTTTGAATCTATTAGGAACATAAAAATAAGATTAAGTATGAAGATTTGATTAAGATATATTATGATAAGATTTGATCTAATTAGGATTTGATTTCACTCGATTATGATTTGATTTGGTAATATTGTATTTGATTAGTTTTTATCTTTATCTATGTAATTATCTATGTAAACCTATTATTGGAGGCGGTGTAGAGTATAATTTATCAATTAGAATTCCTACAGTCTCTAAACTTCTTTATGGTATAAGAGTGGGTCAATTTTACTTAATCACCCACTTTCATCTTGTCAATTGTCATTGCCCTGCAGCATCTTTGATGCCACTCTATACCTCCACATGCGTCTAACTTTTGTTTGTCTTTTCTTCTCTTTTTGACTCTTCTTCTTGTTCTCCTTCTTCCACTCTCAAGGAGATAGAAAGAGAATTTCTCAATTATGTTATTTGTTATATGTCTTTTCATTTCTTTGGCTCAAAGATTTCACTTCTATAACACCAATTCCAATGGCACAAGGTTACGAGATTTGATGGTTTCCTCAGTTTCCACTATTCCATTTTGGAAGGGAGAAAATTGGTTGATCATTATGAGTTTCTAAAATAGAACTCACTATTTTCTCTATCGACATCAAAATTAGGGGTGGGCATGGGCCTATAATTATAGTTCGAGTTCAAGCCAAGGTTTGGGCCCGTTAATTTTTAATAAATTTAGGCCTGGGCCCGGGCCCGGCCCTAATTAATTGATCAGGCCTTGGGCCAGGCTTCGGGCTGGCCCATAAATTTCAAAAAAATTAAAGTTGAGATATATGTTTGAACTCTAAACCTATCATATAATAACTAATGCTTTAACTGATAGCCTATTTAATAGCCACCTGTATTGTACTCATTTCATTTGAGTTTCTCAAAGCATTTGTAGTCATGAGGTGATGGTTTGTAATGAATTCATTCAAATTTATATTGATTTGTTAACTACAATTAGTAATGAATCATCTTA
>JAOXJP010080712.1:0-14995 GCA_025762735.1 Platanus orientalis
CTACTACCCCTTTTGATTCTATTGTATACGGTGCAATCGTTTTATGGATAATATCATGTGACTCACAATAACCATTGAATAGGTTAGAGTCATATTCTCCACCTCTATCAGTCTTAAGTATTTTAATTTTCTTTCTTAATTGATTTTCTACGTCCGTTTTGTATTTTATGAACATTTCTCTAGCTTTATCTTTATTTATAAGCAAATAAATAGTAGTTAAGTGTGAGTAGTCATCTATAAAGGTTATGTAGAACTTCTTTCCTCCTCTGATTTCATGATTTTTAAATCTCCTAAATCACTATGTATAAGTTCAAGTAATTTAGTTTTTCTTTCTACTAATTTATATTTCTTTTAATGTGTTTTGATTCTACACAAATTTCTCATTTATATGTTTCATCATTAATTAAATTTGAAATTAAACTTAATTGCTCCATCTTCTTCACATAGGACATTTCTACATGTCCTAACCTACCATGCCACATACTCATAGAGTCAACAAGGTAAACAGAAGAAGATGCAATTTTTTTTATTAATTTTGAAATATTCAATACAGAAAGCCCCCCATTATAACAACCCTTCCTGACAAAGACATTATTCTTTATTATTACAAGTTTGTTAGACTCAAAGGTGATCTTCAATCCTTCCTTATTGAGTAGTGCTCTAGAAACCAAGTTGCACCGCACATTAGGTATGTGGAGGATGTCCTTCAACTCCAAAATCTTTCTAGAAGTGAGCTTTATTGTCCATTTCGCTATAACAAAAGAAGTGTTTGAGTTTCCCATAAAGACTTTATCACCATCTTCTATAACCTTGTATGAGATATAGGCATCTTTGTTATAACATATATGCTTGGTGGCTCCAGTGTCCACCACCCAGTCTTTAGTGTTCACGATGTAATTTACCTCAATAATCATTGCGATTATCTTTTCTTCTGCTTTTGCCACGTTAACCTTAGCTCTATTGTTCATCTTATGGAGACACACTGACACATGATGAGCATATTTTGCAGACACAAAACACTCCCTATCTAATTTCTTAAAATTTTTCTTAAATTTCCTATTGGTCTTCCTGAAGTATTTTCCTTTCCCCTATAATTTCCTTTCTTTCCTAGCTTTATGAGTTCCTTCATTTTATATAACGTTTATGTGTGTTATCAACTCTTTGGATTTTTGAGTCTTTGCTTTATAGATGCGTTATTTTCTTCAGAAGGAATATGGATTATCAGCTCTTGCAACAAGAAGCTCTTCCTCTCTTTTTTCATGTTGTTTTGATAGTCCTTCTAGGAAGAAGGCAATTTCTTAAGGAGAGCTCCTGCCATAAACTTTTATGCCTGAGACATCCCATCTACCACTAGTTGAGCTACCAAGTTTTGGTACTCATGGATCTGTGAAGACAAAGGTTTGTCTTTTGTCATTTTAAAGTCAAGGAAGTTACCAATAATGTGTTTTTTGGTTACCCTTATCCCTTATCTGGTGTTTCTTTTCTAGTGTAGTCCGTATGTTTCTAGTTGTCTTCCAAGCAATATGTGTCATATAGTTCATTGGAAAGTGCATTCTTGTAAATCTTGTTTGCCCTTGTCAAGTTTTGAATGGTACCAGACTGAGCCAGTTCATGTTGTTCTTCAGACTCATTAATCATCGGCTCACTAAGCACATATGCTACATTGGCCATCTCAAGCAGAAATAACAGCTTATGCTGCCAATGTTTAAAGTACAACCCATTAAAGGGTTCAATCGTAGAGACATCGGGTATGGTGTATTCTATTTCAACAAGAAAGTCCACACTCGATTCACTTCAACAAGCAAGATTTTATACTAGAGTTTTCTTGTGAATATATATATATATATATATAACCACATGTTGAACTGGGCAGTGGTTATGCTTTTAAAGTTCCATATCTGTTTGTCATCAAATCTCGGTTTAACAGATATCACAAATTTTTAGAAATCTTTAAATAACACAATCCAACAGATAATTATAGAATGAAGCAATGTTGTAATAACACACCCAAAACTTAGTTCAAAACAGTGTCATTTCGAGTAGAAATCTGATTTAAATCCAAATGAATGATACTCCAGATCACTTTGAAGATTGTTGGTTAATCTATAATGTAGCAACCATGGTGTGGGTGATTCAAAATAACATTTATTGTTTTTCTGATATTCTGTCCAGCCACACGTTACCAACCAACAAAGTATTTTATATCATATATATGTTTCAGCAACCTTCCAATATAGTTGCATATGAATATATAAAACAAGATAAAGGCTAAAACCTCAACCGTATAGAACTACTACAATCTCATATAAGTAATACAATCCTTAGAAAATCACAATATGGTTGCTAGGAACAGAGTACATTCATACACCAGTCTCCAACAGTGATTTGTATAAATCCAAACAAGTATTTGTATGCAGCAAGGCAAGCATCAGAAAGATCTGTAGAAAAAGTGAAAAAAAACTTATCGATTTAGTGGTGTCGAGGTGTGTAACACACTGCCCTTTAAAGTGATTTCACCTTCCACTCTCGGTGCAGGAGGATTGTTAGGCGTTCACCTACAGAGTTTCTCGACACGAAACTTCCCTGCAAGACTCTGCACAAGACTTGCAGAGGCTGCTCTTGAACAGCTCAGCTAGTTCTCTGGCTACGAACAAAATATATATGAAGAGATAAGAAAAGAACTTCAGCAAATAAAGGAGAAACATTGGAAGAAGAGATTGATTGCTCTTTTGATTCGTGTTTGAATATGCCCTTATTGCATCTTCTTATATAGAGAAGGCACCAACGACTACCAACGTGTTCTTACCTTTACTAATTTCCCCAAATTAGAAAATAGTAATGAATTATAATAAATCTCTTCCTTATTTGCTCAATTATTGCAAATAAGGTATGTAAATAAAAAGAATTCAATAAAATCAAATAAATAAGTAAATGAACACCTGTAAGATGATTCAATTTAAATCTTCTTTATATATATATTCTAACAATTACTTGTAGAGAGATGGAACTAGAAGAAGATGCAGGCCATGTAAAGTCCCCTCTGACTACAGAAAGAAACAATGAGAGAACATCAGGAGAGGAAGAGATGCCACTACAAGAGATGTGTAACTTGTGGATGGAAGACGATATAGTCAAAGTGGAAAATAAGAACATAGATCTTGATAAATATCAATTGGGTTCTATGCATGCTAGGGAAGGTTTTAACAGAATAGTATAACATTTCCAAGGCCTTAACAATTATTTGAAGATGAAGTGATATTCGAAGCAAGGTATGGAGATGAAGTAGACTGAAACAATTATTTATATCTTTTAGTTTAATCACCAAATGAACATCCAACGTGTTATGGATTGACAAGCATGGATGAAGTGGTACTTCACTGACTAGATTGTCCCTCTTAAACATCCACCTCGTGTCCTATCCATTCTTGGTTGGTAACAATTTATAAGGCATTGAACAATGCTTGAGAAATCACCATCCAGAATGATCTGATGAGCTCATAAAGCAATCACTAAACGAACACAGATTTCTTTCTATCCTTGCCACCAACACCTCACCTTTATTTTCTCTGAACATTGCTTCGACACCTACCTTATCATCTTGCACTTTGTATGCACCACAAAAATTGATTTTGACCTAACCCATTGATGAAGGGCTAAATAAATAAATAAATAAAATGCTCTATTTCCAAGTTTGGGATGATAAAAACATGCCAACTACTTGGTGGCAGTGTACTATATAAGGAAGGTGTGCGAGATCCATCTAAATTGATATCGGAAGTATAGTTCAGTGTACAAAGGAATTATTTCAATAATTGATCTCAGAAGCTATGATTTTGTTTACTACGAAAATTTAAATCCTAATGGGACTGTTGTCGCAATGAAGGTTTTCAACTTTAAACAACGATGAGCTTTCGGAAGTTCTATGGTTGAAAACAAATTAGAATGTTATCGATATCTTGACTTCTTGCATTGATTTTTAAGGCAATGATGTAAAATAATTATCTTTTGAGTACATGGCTAATAGGAGTCTAGAGATCTGGCCACATCCAAATGTTGAAACCAAACCGATTGAGAAATTTGAACCTACTCGAAATAGTAAATACACCTATTGATGTGACCTTGAATGCTAAGGCCTTTGGATCATTCTGCAATTGAAATCTCGTCAAGATCTTAGACTTCTTGATCAAGCATCGAATTTAAGACAATAATGTGAAAGAATTATCTCAATCTCCACACATATTGAGATAATTTTTGAGTGCACTCAAGAATTATCTTTTTTGAGTGTATACATAATAGGAATTCAGATATCTAGTTACATCCAAATGTCGTTGTGTAACTATACCGATTGAGAAATTTGAGTCTTTCAAGACAAAATACAACAATGGCTACATTCAAAAGGTGACGTGTAACCACTAACCACACCAATAAAACTTTTGAACCTTCTCCAATAGACTAAATACAAAAATTGATGAGGCCTATGCTTTTGATTATTTCCATCACTATTGTCAAACACCAATTGTCCATTTCGATCTGAACCCAAGCAATAATCTTCTAGACAATGACATGAGAACCCATGTCATCAAAATTTGAATTTATAGGGTTGCTTGTTAAAATAACTTGTAAATTCATCTTGCAGCACAGGTTAAAAGGGATGATTTGTTATCTTGATCTTGATCAAGGTGACTTTGTCCTTGTTATTCTCTCTATCCCTCTTTTGTTATCTGTATAGGTTATTGCTTATGAGTTGAGATCCTCTCATGCTTGCAAGAAGTCTTGTGCTTTCTACAACTGTCAATACCATAATTTGGTCTGCTAAAGACCCTATCATTGCTTTGCTCACATCTTGTTTTCATGAGATTTAGAAAAGTCAAAATGGAAGATGGGCCCCACTGGGGGACTCTAGTCAGTGCTAGGGTCGATCCTATCAAGTTTGTTGAACACCCTAAGTCAATAACTGGTTATAAGAAAAATGCATTTTCCTAGAGAAAATAGGCTTTATCCAAACGTGTACTAGTGAATAATGCAATTTTCCCAAAAATCCATTATTGGGGATGGTTCTAAGCAAAATCCAAGTAGCCCATAGCATGAAAGATATTTTGGTATATTCTTTTTATTGGTTTTTCCTAAATACCCTAAATTGAAATTTTAATCCCCCAAATAAATCTCTCTTCTTATTTACAACTATGCCAAAAATGCCAAATGACCAAATATACCCCCAACCCTTACATCGTCTATTTAAAGATGATGTATAGAGGGGTAAAGGGGAGACATTTAGAACAAATAGAGCCAAATTCAGAAGAGGAGGCTCCCACTCGAGGAAAGAAAGATAGCATTGGAGAGAAAAAAGCCAAATTGGGAGGATTTTATACTATTTTTAATAGAAGTCTTACCATCTTTAAAGAAATCATCTCTAAAGTTGAATAAACTTCCTCTAACTTCAAAGACTTTTCTACTAAAATCAGAGACAAAACATTCAAGCCAATAACTCAAGAAGGAGAAGCCAAGGTAAAAATGAGCAAAGAGCAAGGATTGGAGCAAAGAGAGAGAATAACTTGCAATTTCATCCATTGTGAGTATATCTTTCCCAATTTATATTTCATAGAACCATGATTAGGTCATGTAAAATTATGATGATTAAACTTTAATTTTTTCTCCATAAGCTAACATGTATACTTGCATATTTGTTAAATTTTGTGTGTTTTCCCATGTTTGCTCTAGAATCCATGCTAGGTTAATGTGATTCATTGGATTCTTGCTTGATTTTGAATTTCAAAAAGAAAATAGATCATGTTCATGAATGTAAATTTCAATTCTTGTTTAGATCTAGGTGTGTTTCTTTGTAATCTTGTTTTAATCTTGTAATTTTTATGTGAAGTCATGTAATCTTATCATGTTGAGATGCTAGCATTGGAAATTCAATCTAGGGATTCACCCAAAACCCTTGGCCAAAAGAAGTTTTGGTTGAATCCATGGATTTTCTTCTAAGAGATTCATGATGATGAAGAAATATGATGTGCACTTCATTGAATGATTGCGCAATACATGGTGGATGTTATAATGTGGGAATGGATGTGGATTTTAAGCAATCAATGTAGATTAAACTCACCCCAACCAATAAATTTGTAAAGAGCATGAAGATGAGTGAATTGATGCAATTTTCGGATGTTACACATGCCCTGGTTCATCACATGACTTTGGACCTAGTTTAAACCCCCCATATGGCCGAATTTAGGCTTTGACCTACAAATAGAAGTTGTAGAAAATTGAGTCAGCTTTTCAATGCAAAAAGAATCTAATCAATAGTAATTTTATAAAAGGATTTATGACCAAAATAGCATGGACTGCACACACAAAATCCGAGCCCAGGGGGATGCGGTCCTACCTACGATTATGGGTCCCCAAAACCTCTTGGGTGTAGTCCTAAGTAGGACCACAGGGCCCTATGGGCCGGTGGTCCTATAGAGTACTGCCCCCCTTAGCCCTGCGATCCTACCTAGGACTACAGCCCCGAGAAACTATCGGGTGCGGTCTAGGTAGGATTGCTAGTGGGTCCTACCCAGTGGTCCTACAGATGACCATTAGCCAAGGGCCAGTGTCCTAGGTAGGATCACCCCCTCCTTAGGCGTGCAAGCTAGATTTGATCCTTCCCAAGTGTTTTTTTGCAAGTCCTGATAGCTTTTCCACGTTCGAAAATTGTTCAATAATGTTCTCTAAAGTCCCGCAACCTTGATTTGTGAAATATGCAACATATCCGGGTGGTTTGTTGAGAGTCGAGTGAAGCAAGGAAATTGGGATTCTGCAATGTATATATAATTCAAGACAACCAATAATAGTGAAATTACATGGATTGTTCTTGGGGATTTTCTCTTTCTTTTTATGTGGAGGTGCATGTACAAAATCTAATGAATGCTCTCCTTAGGTAGACCCGGGTGCAATGTAATGACATCACGTGAGGGGTTTTGATCCCATGTTTTGGGTCACTTAAGTGAGTCATTTCCAAGACCACCGAACACCACCATTTATTCTGCAATTGAGATGATGAGATTAATATGCAATCGTACATAGTATAAGAGTTGAGGTACCTAAAACCTTCCCTATTCGTAGCCAAACCTTCGAACCCCACATCTGTACTCTGGTTTTATCGTGCTTAGTTATTTTTAGGAGTTCCTATAGGGAGTGCCCTAAAAAGGTGTCCATTCACACCTCATTAACTGATGGCAAGTCCAAACCCATCTATAAACCCTAAACGACATCTTTTCACTCATCTAAGAGGTAACCCCCATCACTCCACACCCCTTCATCGAAGGGTCCAGTGAATTCCGCCACCACAGTGGGGCAAAGCCATGCCATGCCTCCCCAACACTCACAACAATGCACATGCCTCACTTTTTTGAATGGTGATTTTCACTTTTTTTAGGGTATGTGTGCATCATTGGATGTCACAATGATTTTGCAAGAAAGAAAGGATCTTTAGTGTTTGTTTTCATTCCTTGATGATCAAGCATTGAGTACTTGATAAGTTATCTGGTAATTGAAGGGTTAAGTTGACACATTTTGACCGAGAGAAAATTTTCTACTCTTAATTTGTCCATTCCCATGTTCCTAGATATAAATTCTGAGATGTATAGTGTCATGCCCTAAATCCCTAGATATGCAGCGGGTTCTGTGATGTAACAAATCATCTTCCTTCCCCTTCCTCTCAACATATAGGTTGGCAAAGGAAAGACCACCCAAAATTTCTAACAAAATTTTGGCAGCAGTTAAAGTGGACCTTGGGGAATGAATAGTTACCCCATTTATATAATATGTGAGTACTTGATAATCAACATATATATCACTCTTAATCATCATTCATACTCAATATTATATTTGTCCACCAGTCAACAACCATCCATCATTCACCCACATCCATAAAAGTAAATAAATTCATAATATCAAAATTGTTAATAAATCCAAAAGCAATAAATCTAACCATAAACGTTTCCAAAACAATAAACTCCAAAGGGGGTTCAATATAGAGCCACTTATCAAGTATCCTACTCTATAACTATCTATAAGAAATTCATAATAAAAATACACCAACCACTTGACATCTGGATCTCGTATTATGTTAAAAATCTACTCTACATGTTCTAGTATATGCCTAAGACTCTTTGTAAGGTTTGTAAAATTTTGGGTCAGTTTCATAAGCTTAGTAAGAAGAATCAAACTTTCACAATTAATATTAGGAAAGAAAATAACATAACAATTTCAATCAAACATAGTCATCCTTCTTTACATAACATCATGACATAAAAACTACAATAACAATCAACGTGCATTATCAATAAGATGTATCAAATGATATCTAAAACCATATGCATGCAAAATAAAATTGGTACGAAGAACTGGATGTGCTTCTCATATAAATATTAGCATAGAAGTTTCCATGTGTCTAGCAGAAAGCCATAGTCTTGGTTATATGATATAGTCCAAACTTTGACAATATATCACGTGCTATCATTGAAGGCAATGTAGAGAATAAGATTCAAGTCTCATGCACTAGCACCACATGGAGTTAGTGAAATATCATACTGTTCATGGATCCTGCCAAGGAATCTATCCTTACTTGGAATAGTTGCATGAGCAGAACCAAGGTGATCAAATTTGGGGACCCCTTTCATGCCTCTACACAAGATAACATGGTTGCAATAGCCTGAACTCATTTGAATGATCTCCATTAGGAGTCATGTAAGCGGCTCTCGGATCATCATGCTCGAGGGTTCCATCTGCGTATCAATACAAAGGGTTAGGCTAGTAACATGAACGTCTATCTGACTATCGCCCTAATCAAACCCAACTAACGAGGTAGCTCCAGATGTCCAATATTCGAGGGTTCCTTCCACATGTCAGTATGCGGGATAACTCATCATGGTGCATCAGTCCGTTAATACAAGGTCACAATAAAAAGGTGTGTGTATCAATGTCATAATGTTTCAGCCAATGAAAACTCAGTCATGCTCGTAAGATTTGGCCATCTGTTAGTGATGCCATCCCGCAATCTTGAATTACATAGTAATCTACATTAGTTAATGTGGCTCCCACTACATCATTAGCTTACAATAAAGCATTCAATGCATCTCTATAATGATCATGAATGCATTATTCAAGCAAGTTCAATGCATTAGTAACATATGTGATTACACCTCAATATTATTTTCAATAACACACAAGGGGCAATAAACACTAGTAGCTCAAGACAAATGCATCGATTTTTGCCAATTTTTCAACATTAAAAACATGTGTTTTCAGAGTTGGGATTAGGTACAACAATTTAGAAAGTGTCTAAAGTAGGAATGACATTAGGGCTAACACATTAGTGTCGAAAAAGTGATACACACTTTTTTGGGGGATGTTTTTCACTTTTTGGCACTGATGTGTCGACCCTGATGTCATTCCAACTTTAGCCACTCTCTAAGTTGTCCTACCAAATCCTCTGTGGTATTTTCATGTCTAGAAATAAGACAAGCAAGTCCGTGAGTTGCACACTATAGGCATCTATTTTTATGTCCAAAAGGTAATCCATTAGTTCAAAAAATTCAACAACCACTTCAAGTCTGTATTGTAATCATTTTATATGTCTATTTTCGGTTTTGAAATTAACCCAAACCAAAGCTAAAATTTTGAAAAACATAGGCCTCATATTTTCATGTTTGCAGGTAACCCAAATCCATGTGAGATTTTAGAAACGTGGAGCCCTTCTTTGGGTCTAAACTGGTTTCATATTGCAACAACAATTATATTACCAATTCATGATTAAATCTTTTAGAAAACATGGAATTTTTCCAATCATTTTGAGCATCATAAAACTCCATATTTTAATTCAAAGAAATCCTTGGGCAGCCTAGTATAATATATATGTCCAATAACCAACCCCCTTTTATATATATATATAGGTCCATAGCTAAACAAATAGAACTGAAAATTTTGGTATTAAACCCCACATTTTCATTAAAATAAATGATGAGCAACAAAGCATCAAGTTAGAGAATTCATGCCACAACTTTTGTTATGCTTTATTCATGGTGTTTTATCAAGGAAAATGGAGACATCATCTTCTTCATTTCATCTAATGCTTTGAAAAGGCAAATTCAGAAATACATGAATAGATAACGGATTTTAAACAAATATAAGAAAAATCCTAAACCTAAGAGTAGAAATGTGAATCCTTTACTCATAAATGATTGTCTCTCTTTCTCTTCTTCCTTTTCTTCTTCTTTCTCTTTCCTTTCTGCTTTTTCTTCCTCTCCTTTCTCTTTTCCTCCCACCGTTGGTTGCTCTACGACTAGGGCTGTCAATCAGGCCGGATTGGGTTGGGTCATTAGCCTGAACTTCAATACATGGCCCGAGGTGGTCAATCCGAACTTGGCCCATTTTAAAATCATGGGTTTTGGCGGAGTACAGGCCGTCCAAACTTAAATCCCCTTTCTAAATTTGGGTTGATAATGGGCTGCAATTACCCTTAAATACTTTGATAATGTGCCTAATTAGTTAAATTTGGGTTAGTAATGGACCAAAAAGTGCCCTATAATTATTGGGTTTTGCTAAACCAATGTTGGGCTGGGTTGGGCTATATATGATTACCACTTCAGGTTGGGCCGGGCTGAGTACAGGCTGAAATTGAGTCTGCCCAAACTTGACCTGGATAAAACTTTGGGCCTGAAAGCTGGGCCCAAACTCAGTACAGCTTGACAATTTTTCGGGTCTAACATGTTGGGCTTCGGGCCAGCCTGACCCAATCAACACCCTTATCTACGAAAAAGGAAATAGCACTTAGGTAATTTTTTTTTTCTTCTCTGAGTTAGTGTGTTCAGTCAATGAAGGGTTTCAGCCCCTTCTCTCCTTTTATTTCCTTTAAGTTTCTATTTTTTTTAGCAACCTCGATTATCATTGGTTTTCTTTTTGTCATTGGGTTTCCTTCTCTCTCAAGGTTAGGGGTTTCAGTTGATTCCCTCCCTTTTCTTTCTTTTTATTTTATTTCTTTTTGCTTTTCCAAAATTGCCCCTGTTGGGTTGAAATATTACATATAGGGCTAAAAATATAAACGGTTTAAAAAAAGAAGCATCATGTGCCAACCTTTATGCTTGGAAACACGGGAGAGTAGACAGATTGGTGAAACAATAAAATAAATAAATAAATAAGAAAAAAAGAGAGATTTTATTTTTGGGAGCAATTGTGTTTTGCTCCCAAATTTGTATGTCCCTGTGTCTACCTATCACAGGCTGACCTGTGATTATTTTTTTTATTTGGTACCTCTTTTTTGGTTCTACTTTTCATTTGAAAATGGTTTTAACCCTATACATACCATTTTTATGGGTACCTACTTTTTTCATTTGAAAACTGTTTTTACAGTTTTAATCCTATATACACCCACCCTTTGCGTGTCAGGACACGGGGAACAGACAAATTAGGTATAGGAGATCCTTTTTCTTTATAAACAGCTAAGCCATGGGGTGGAGTGTCTACCAAAGGAAAAAATGGAGCGGAGTGGAAGAATTCTTTCAGGTAGTCATGGAGCTAGAGTCCAAGTTTGAGATCAAGAGAATTTTGGTCACATTTTTAACTCACGCCATTCTCTTCTCGTGCATGAAGTGAACTTAGAAATACGAATCTGTCACCACCTCCAACATAGGAAACCTATCGGATCTACTGGCTCTACTCGCGATAACGCAAGACCCTCTCCGAGTCGTGAGCTCGTGGAACGATTCTCTACATTTCTGCAAATAGGTAGGAGTTACATGCGGTCCCTTGAATCAAAAGGCCACCATTTTGAACTTAGAAGCTCAAGGTCTGGTAGGGCCTAAAGGCCTGTATCACCTTTCATAGGAAACCTCACATTCCTTATAACCGCAATCAACCTACAAAACAACAGTTTCAATAGCAAAATCTATCAAGAAAGCTGTCGCTTGTCATGCTTCAAATATCTCAATCTGAGGAAAAATTCCATCGGAGTCATGATTCCCACCAACCTGACCCACTGCACGAACCATATATAGAACCCTCGACCTAGTTTCCAATGATCCGGTAAACCTTCCATCTCTTTCCGCTCTCTTGCTGGCAAAAAATGATAAGAAGACGATTACATAATGTGGGCGATTATCACGCTTAGGAAGTTTCCAGGTTAGTGGAAATTTGGGTAGCATAACGGTACTAGGACTGCAGTTTTGATTGAATAAATCACTCAAAAGTTCAAGTGTATTGTCACAAACAGTGAAAACTGAAGAGGTTATCACTCGGTGAAAACAAGAGATCTCTCACTACTGAGAGATCCGTTCCAAGAGTTCCAGACTCAAGCAATAACTAGGCAAGAATCTTCCCAAGTAAGATTGCCGGTTTTAGAGTATTCAAAAGAAGAAGGGAGAGAGATTGAGAGAAAGCTGTTGGTCAGAGATTCACTGTCGCATTACATTCTTCCTCAGTTACACCACAGCTCACTGGGAGCCACAAAGCTCACATTCTCTCTTCTTGCTCAGTGATTATCTATTTTCTTGTATCTCCTTTCATTTATGATTCTTATTCTTATTTATAGTTCCGTTACGTGGGGCACCCTCCTCCTCCCCCCAACTTGGGTTCAGCTTCCAACCGGAAAATTTAAGTTCAACTTTGATGGTGCATCTTTTTGGCAACCCGGGGCCTTCAGCATATGGATGTTTGATTCAGGATACCCAAGGCAAGGTCATTCATGTTAAATGGGGACCCACATGGAAGAAAGATTCTACTATAGTGGAGTTTAGTGATTCGCTTGAGGGTTTGTGTCTGTTTAAGGAGAAAAACATCCAGGATTGTATTATTGAAGGGGATTCAAAGATGGTGATTAACTAGGGCTGGGTGAAAATCATGGGTCTTGGTACTTAATTCATGAAGTAATTAAGAGCTTTTATCCTAGAAATTCAGGCAGTTCTTCCACAAGAGCTGAGGGTTTGTAACGGATTAGCTGACAAATTAGCAAAGTGGAGAATGAGCAACAAGGACTGTATAAGGGGGAAGTCTTACGATTAGCTCATTGTTGTTTGTTTTTTATGTTTCTTGCTTTTTCTGATTCTTGTTTTATGTATGTTGCTTTTCCTGGCGGCTAGCTTGTAGGGCTGTCAATCGGGCCGGGCCGAGCTTTACCCGAACTCAGCCCGAGCTTGTTTATATGGGCATGAACTCAGTCTGAGCCCACACTTGGCCCGAGGTAGTCAGCCTGACCTCAGCCTGTTCTAAAATCATGGGCTCGAACTTAAAACTCATTTAAAAAAAAAATGATTATTAAAGTTCATTTTAAAATTTGGACTGATAATAACTCTTCATTATCTCTAATACCTTGAAAATATGCCTAATTAGTTAAATTTGGGCTTATAATGGATCCAAAACTGTCTTACATCTGTTGGGCTAAGCTCTACCAATTTTGGGCTGGGATGGGCCAAACCATATTTTATACATATTTTGGGCTGGGTTAGGCTGAGTTGTGGTTAAAAGTGAGTCTGCCTGATTTTAGCCCGAACAAAACTTCAGGGATGAAATTTGGGCTCAAACTCAGCCTAGCCCGAAGTTACCTTGGCCCAGCCTGACTTTTTTTCGAACCAAACATGTCTGGCTTTGGGGGCTAACACGACCCAATTGACACCCTTACTAGCTTGTGGGGCCTGTGGTTGTTTTTTTTGTTGTTTGTTTTCTGTTTGGTTCTTTTTCAGCTAATCTTATCTGTTATTAATCACACACACACACACACACACACACACACACACAAAGATTGCTAGACAGAGAGTGCATGGATGGCTATATATGAATCGCAGTTTTTAGAAATTTCTCATAATGAGATGTTAAGCATGGAGAAATAATATCCGTTCCAGAAGCATAGAACATGTTCCAAAAAGGAAAGAAAGCATAGAAGTTATGAACAGGGCCCACCAACTTGAAGGTCTCGATTCCTCATCATTGATAAAAAGCTGTAGAACACTTCTTCAAAGGGGAAATAACCACCATTAAGATTGAATGGTTGGTTAGAAACAGGTCCAAATCTGATTTTTGGGAGTGGGCCCTTGTAGAGGTGGCCCACCACTTTCATTGTCTATATCAAATATCAAATGGGTTGATTGTAGGATATTGAGTAGGGGGTCTATTGATGATGGTGAAGCTAAGGTCCATCACGCACCATGTATGGTTTTTTTTTTTAAGGATTAGACACTTATACGACCAATATCAAGAGAAACTTACAAAAATATCATGTGGGAGGGCCGTCTTAAAAACAACTCTTGTTCATTTTTTATTTTTTGTTTTTGGGTTCTTGTAGTTCTAGTAGGACATATAAAATATTCCAAGCACACTATATATTACTAGGCATAGAAATAAAAATCTATTTAAGTAAAATAATAGAAGAACCATAATAAATAAACTACTGCTATTCATAAAAAGTTTATGTTGAAATACAGAAAGGATGTTATGTCTGGGATTTGGTGTCTAGGACACCAGATGATGTTATATGAAATAAAATGGGTGGGTGATGCATTTTTTGAAACCGGCCCCAAGCCTACAACCATTGTTTATGGTGGTTCAGTACCCCGAGCCTTTTGTCTACTTTCAAACCAACTCTCCCCTGAGCCTCTTTAATTTTTTATTTATAGTTGTCATAAACTATTACAGGTAGAATTAATAAAACCTAAAATTTACTTATAAGTTCAAGAGAGTTCACTCTCTTGTAAGCACGCTATCAGTGGGTCTGATGAGTGCATTCCATCCAATAGTTTTGATGAACGATGATCCACACTTGGCTCCAACAAGTGCTGTAAAAATCTGCCTCCAGTGGCTCTGGTGAAGGCTATTAACTTCAAGTGAAATAATAAAATTGCTTGTTTTGTGGGTTGTCTCATTTTAGACTAATTTGACTATAAAAACCCACCATTTTTGTTGGAGAGACAAGATATAACTATGTGGTTTTCTCTCCAAAGCTTCTTAAAAGGTTAACTAAGAGTTT
>JAOXJP010080723.1:0-14994 GCA_025762735.1 Platanus orientalis
AGCACCAATAGGTGATAAAATGAGAGAAAGTCGATTGAGATGGTTTGGGCATGTGCAACGAAGACCAATGACTGCACGAGTGAGGCAGAGTGAGACAATACAAGTTGAAGGTGCTAGAAGGACTAGAGGAAGGCCAAAATTGACCTGGGTCGAGGTAGTAAGGAGGGACATGGCAGCTTGTAATTTAACAACAGATACGGCCCTAAACAGAGTGGAATGGCGGAATAGGATTTGTGTAGCCGACCCCAAATAGTTGGGATAAGGTTGTTTGTTGTTGTTATCTCTCTCAAAAAAAAAAAAAAAAAAATGTATTGGCTAATATGCCTGCCAATTATGGAGTGGATAGTCATCTAGATTTATAGATTGTGTCATCTTAGATGATTGCTTATAGTCTTCGGGTTGCTTCCTTCTTGTTGTATTAGTAGTTTGCTTTTTAAAAAAAAAATAAAAATGTGATTGTTAATTATCAAAAAAAAAAGTGTTGCGCATGTGGGCTGGGTGGTCCATGGGTTGTTGTTTACAAACCTAGATTTAGGCCCAGTGGGCTTGTCCTTGTAGTTAAGCCTAATTTGTGCATTTAAGGCCTATGTGTGGCCTTCAGAATCTACGTATTAATGTGTTCACTTATCCAATGTGGAGAAAGTTTTCTATATTTTATTTAACATAGGGAAGGTCGAACCCTCTTTGAAGTCTGAACAAGGATTTTTATGTAGGCTTGTAAGGGTGCAAACCTTTATTTGTAATATACAAGATTTTACGTGCCTCTAGTGGTGTGGTATGTTGCATTGCGTGCGTGCATGTATGCAAGCTTCCACGTGCATTGTGATTTATCCTAATTTTCTTAATTGAGATTTAACTATTTTATCTACCATGTTTGCCCCCTTACTTGAGTTTGTTTCCATGTGTGTGTGTTGATTGCATTAATGCGGTTAATTGTCTTTCCTTTTGAGGTTGCCTTTGTTGGAAAGTTCAGGACACTGGATATTGTGTCTCTGTACAAAGTGAGTCTCCATGGCTATTCTGTATACAGAGAAAACTGAAACCAGAAAACTTCTTTACAATGTGCCTAATTGGTATTTTCTATTTTACTATAATTTTTTACTGTTTTGTTGGGTAATGTCTAAGCTGTTTGACTAGAACTTTATGTGAGTGATTTGATGATGTTTAGATTAGAGAAATAAGAGGAAGATGAAGAGAAAGAAGAAAGAGAAAAAAAATTGAAATCGTGTGTTATCTGTTCCACACCACTAAAATTATATTTATATTTTCTTGATGGTATACTATATATAGTATAGATATGGTATATATACAATAACATACTGACAACTATACCCTTACACTTCTACACTCCCCCTCAAGCTGGGGAATAAACATCTCTCATTCCTAACTTGCTCACTACATTATGAAACCTAACATCATTTAACCCCTTCGTAAGAACATCTACCAGTTGGTCTCCAGTTTCACAAATGGAGTACAAATCCATCCCCATTGCAATTTCTCCTTGATGAAATGATGATCTATCTCAATATGCTTCGTCTTGTCATGTTGTACTGGGTTATGTGCAATGCTTATAGAAGCCTTATTGTCATAGTATAAGGCCATAGGATGGGGAGCAGAAACACCCAACTCTATTAATAATCGTTTCAGCCATAGAAGCTCACACACACCATGGAACTAAACTCAACCTCTGCATTGGATCTAGCAACCATTTTTTGCTTCTTACTCCTCCACGTAACTAGATTTCCACTCACAAAAGTACAATAACCTGAGGTGGATCGTCTATTAGTGTCTGATCTTGCCAAATTTGTATCGGTATACGACTCTACTCTGTGATGTCCTTGAAAAGAATAGAACACACCTTTCCCAGGACAACCTTTGTGGTATCTAAGAATTTGATAAGTAGCCTCCATATGAGCAAGTGCGGGGGCATGCATAAATTGTCTAACAGCACTGATCGCATAAGTAATGTCAGGTCTAGTCAATGACAAATATATGAGACAACCCACAAGACGTTGATATCTCCCTGCATCAATTAATTGATCATTTTGATCCTCTTTGAGCCTGTGGTTTGGATCAATGGGAACCATGTTGACTTATAACCAAACATCCGTCTCTTTTAGGAGGCCTAATACATACTTCCTTTGAGATAGAAAAATACCACTCTTTGACCTTGCAACCTCTATACCCAAAAAATACTTAAGCTGCATTAAATCTTTAATTTTAAATTCTCTTGCTAACTTTATCTTCAACAGTTTCACTTTATATTCATAATTTTCAATAACCACTATATCATCAACATAAACAATCAAAGTTGTAAGCTTGCTTTGCATCCGCTTAACAAATAAGGTATAGTCACTTTCACATTGAGTATATCCATTCTTCATTATAGCCAATTAAAACCTCTTAAACCAGTCTCGGGGAGATTGCTTTAAGCTATACAATGCATTCCTTAATCTGCACACCTTTCCTTTACCTTCACAATGTTAAAAACTAGGTGGAGGTTGCACGTACACCTCTTCTTCTATATCACCATTTAAGAATGCATTCATTACATCAAATTAATATAGATGCCAACTTTGTATGGTAGCAAGTGAGATGAGTACTCTGACTGAGTTCATCTTGGCAATTGGTGCAACTGTTTCCTGGTAATCAATTTCATACAATTGAGTGTAGCCTTTCGCAATGAGTTTGACCTTGTACCTCTCCACTATGCCATCAACTTTATATTTCATTGTGAACACCTACGTACACCCAACATGTTTACCTCGAGCGAGATTAACCATTTCCCATGTATGGTTTTTTTTCAAGTGTTTTCATTTTCTCCATTGCAGCTCTCCAATGTGGTTGTGAAAGAGCCTTTGACACATTTTAAGGAACTGAAACTGAAAACAAAGTAGAGGAGAAACTACGAAAGGATGAAGACAAGAGACTCAAGGAAATAAAGTTAGAAATATGATGCTGGGTATAGGTCCTAACACCTTTACGAATAACAATTGGAACATTAATATCATCAAAGGAAGTATTTGAAGGGGAAACATTTGAGGAATAAACAATACCTGTTTCAAGGATATGATCTAAAGAGGTCTTTTGACTAGGAGCTTGAGATGGAAACTTGTCTTATTCCTTGTCTTTGTCCTGCTCATTTCCTTTCACTTTTTTTGAGTACACAATTTTTATTTCCTTCTCCACTTGAACACCAACATCCTTAGGACCACCACCATGATCACCAACATTCTTAGGACCTCCAATATGATCAAAGAAGAAATATGGACGGGTAATGGAACATTCAATGGAGACATAGAAGACATCTCTTCTTGAAGATCAACATTCTCCCCTTAAGAGAAGTCTTGTAGGAAGAAAAAAAAGGAACCTCTTCAAAAAACGTTACATCTCAAGAGACCAGACACTTCTTAGTACCTAGGTGATAACATTTATACCCTTTTTGATTTGTAGCATATCCAAGGAAGATACATTTGGGCACTTTAGGATCCAATTTGGTGCTATCAATTTTGGAGAGATGAACAAAACATATATATCCAAATGGCTTTGGAGGCAAAGAAAACAAAGTGGAGATGGGAAAAAATGAGCTCAATGGGGGTTTTAAATTGAAGGATCCGTGAAGGCATATAATTCATGAGAAATGTCACAGTTTGCACTGCTTCAAACCAAAAAGTTTTGGGTACATTCATGGTAAACATGAAGGCACAGGTGACTTTAGGCAAATGACTGTTTTTTCGTTCTATAATCCCATTCTGTTCTGGGGTGCCAGGACATGTAGTTGATGAATCATACCAAACTCATTAAAGAAGGAAGTAAGACCTCTAGATAATTACTCTCCTTCATTATTTGACCGAAAAACACGAACTTTAGCATCAAATTGGGCGGAGACCAACTGAATGAATGACTTTACTATAGAAAAGACATCACTTTTGGCTTTCAACAGATAACCCAAGTGGTTTTACTGTAATCACCAACAAATGTGATGAAATAGTGAAACCTAAACAAAAACACCGTAGGGAAGGTCCCCACACATCAAAATGCATTAGATACAAAAAGATGGAACTTCTTGTACTTAAGATACATGCAAGTGAGAAAACAAAAATAAAAAGAGGAGAAAAGGGAAAACAAGAGAGAGAATAAGAAGAGAATATTACGATGTTTTTTGTGAGAATTGTGTATGTTAGAGATGTTCTCTATATACTAAGTATTTATTCATGAGCTCTTATACATCAATACTCTGGTCTACATACATAGATATATTATGACATAAATACCCTGAGCATACACATATGCCTACACTCCCCCTCAAGCTAGAGAATAGATATTGATTATTCCTTGCTTGCCCACAAGATATTGAAAGTGTGCCCCACTAAGTCCCTTAGTGAAGATATCAGCTAGTTGATCATGAGTATGGATGAAAGGGGTACAAATGTTCCCTTTTTTAATATGGTCTTTAACAAAGTGATGGTTAACCTCCACATGTTTAGTATGATCATGTTGCATATGGTCATGTGCAATGTTAATTGCGGCTTTGTTGTCACAGTAGAGACGCTTGGGTCCTGTTATTGGAAATCTCATTTCGGATAACAACATTTTTAACCACAATGATTCATAAATTCCATGAGCTATCGATCTGGATTCTGCCTTAACATTGGATTGGGCTACCATAGATTGTTTCTTATTTCACCAAATGACCAAATTACCTCCAACAAACAAACAATATTCGGATGTAGACCAGAGGTCAGTAAGAGACCCTACCCTATTAGCATAAGTGTAAACCTCAACACGATGGTGTCCTTATCTCTTATACAAGTGACCCATTTCCGGATAGCCCTTTAAATATTTGAGAATTAAATAGACTGCCTCCATATGGTCTTAGGTAGGTGCATGCATGAACTGACTGACCATACAAACTACATATGTAATGTTTGGGTGAGCAAGAGATAGGTAAATGAGGGGCTCCACCAGTCTCTGAAATCTCCCAGCATCAATAAACCGTTCACTATCATCCTCCTTAAGGCAATGATTCATCTCAATGGGTGTAGCACAAGCTTACAACCTTCCATGCCTGAGTCCTTTAACAAATCCAACACGTACTTCCTCTGAGAAAAAAAGATGCCCCGTTTGGCTTTGGCAACCTCAATCCCAAGAAAGTATTTTAGAGAGCCAAGGTCCTTAATTTCAAATTCCCATGCGAGACTTCCTTTCAATTATGCCACTTCAACCCCATCATTACCTGTGACAACAATGTCATCCACATATATTATCAATGTTGTTATCTTGGGACCCTGTCTTTTAACGAACAAGGTGTGATTGGCCTGAGCTTGCTTGTATTCAGACTTCAATATGACAGATCTAAATCTCTTAAACCATGCACGTGGTGATTGCTTCAAACCATACAAGGCTTTCTTTAACTTACAGGGTTTCCCGTCAGCATTCGGCAGATTAAAACCTGGTATAATAGTCATGTAGACCTCTTTCTCTAAGTCACCATGTGAGAAGACATTCTTCACATCAAATTGAAAGGGTGACCAATTCTGATTCGCTGCCAAGGAGATAAACACCCTTATTGAATTCATTTTTGCCATGAGGGCAAATGCTTCTTGATAGTCTATGCCGAATGTCTGAGTAAACCGTTTGGCAACAAGGCGTGTTTTATATCGCTACACAGAGCCGTCCGGCTTGTACTTGACTGTGAACACCCACTTACATCCCATCACATTTTTTCCTTTGAGAAGATCAACCATAATGCATCATGCATGTAGGCTTGTGAGTGTGCAATAGGAGATTAGAGGTGAATAAACACAATAAATGAGATTCATATTCACTTACAATAATGCAAATTTCAGGCAGGGTTTGTAATGATTAGGAGCATCAACAAAGTTAAGGAACATGCAAAATTTAGATTAAAATAATCTGAATTAAATATGTCTAAACATTCCCAACCAAAGATTAAGAACAAACCAATTTAATGTAAATGATTTATCAGAAAAGAATTATTAGTAGGAATAGGGTTTGAATTATAGAATGCTAATAGATTCATAATGTAGGTAATAACATTCAGAAACTAGAAAAAAATAACTAAGGGGATGCGAGCTTGAAGTTTTCCAATTACTGTTCAAAGGGTGGGAAAATAAAGATTTTTGTTTTTGGGATTACCTGTACTATGCACTCACCCGACCTATTTCACTGGTTCGGTTGGATTAGAGTTGGTTTAAAAAAATTTCTCTCGTCATGTACCTCTCTGTCGTAAGAACAAGAAACTATAGAAATTGTTGCTGCCACCTCAAAACTCATCCAAATGCTTCCAAATCTTAGAAACAAACCACTTTCAATGATTTCTATTGGAATATACCAACGAAACTTGCAAAATAGCCCCAGAAAAATTTAAAAAAAATCACTGATTTTGTGGCTTTTTAGGTATTCCGCCCGGACAGATGTTCTGGCAAGATTCTGGCTTATTAGCGATCGGAAAACATCGGGGGCTTGTACCTCTTGGTCCGTCTTTGAGTCAGGAACGCACTACAACTGATGGATCTTGGAAATTCCAAGTAACAAATTGTCGGTGATAAATCTTCGACCAGAGGTAGAGTTGGAGAATTGAAAATTTCACAAAAAAATTAGAAAAATGAAGGAGATGAAAAATCTTGATAGCGTTCAAGATAAGAAAGGGATAGGCCTCCACCTATGGTGTTGAACTTGGCGAACCAAGGTCCCTTTCCAGGGTTTTGAGAGAAAACTCCAAAGTGGAAGAGAAATCTTCACATTGAAGAGTGTAAAAAAAAAGACAAAACTCAAACTTTCTTCATTTAAAAATCATTAATTTGTTTTGGGCATGTGGGATTAAATTTATAGCCCTCACATCCTAGGGTTACAGCCTTATACCATGCTTTGACTATTTTGCCCCTTTATTCCATTAAAATACTAGAAATACGCTTTTCCCCAAGGTACCCCTTAATTACGTGAAACACAAAATCCCTAATAAAAACACCTCTAATAACCCCAAAATATATGAAGTCACCAACATTACTTTCGCAAAATCCCCAAATACATAAAATAAAAGAAGCCCAGGAAAATGACTTTGAATGAGAAGTCACCCTTGTCGAACCATAAGAATGAAGTGTTCTTCTCCTTCCTCCTCTGATACACCTGGCATGTACCACCTTGCTTGACTTAGCTTTGGTATTAGCTTGAGAAAGAAGAGATTAAGGAAGAAGATAGAGAGAGAGAAGAGAGAGAGAAGAGAGGGAAGAATGTAGGCTGTTTGGGATGAATGTGTTCGTATGAGTTAGGGTTACTCATAAGAATACTCTTTATTATTGTTCTTTTTATTAGGAGACATAATACAATGGTATATAAGCCCATACTATACATGACTGAAATACCCTCATTTTGTTGTATCCATGTACCATATACGCTAACACTACCCCTTAAGCTGGGGAATAGATATCTCGCGTTCCCAGCTTGCTAATTAAACTTAGAAATTGTGATGTACTAAGTTCCTTGGTAAATAGATCCGCTAGCTGATTGAGTCGGAACAAAGGGTGTGTAGATATGTTCCTTCTTGAGATGGTCCTTGATGAAGTGCCTATCAACTTCCACATGTTTGGTACAGTCGTGCTGCACATGATCATGTGTAATACCGATTGCAACTTTATTATCACAATAGATTCTTACAGGTCCTGTGATGGGCCAACCCACTTCAGAGAGTAACATTTGAACCATAGGGATTCACAAATCCCATGGGCTATAGATTTGAATTTAGCTTCTGCACTAGATCTCACTATAACAAATTGTTTCTTACTCCTCCAGGTTATTAGATTTCCTCCAACAAATGCGTAATAGGCAGACGTAGATCTTCGGTCTATCAAGGAGCCAGCCTGATCAGCATCGGTATATACCTTGATCTGGTGATGATCATTCTTTTGATAAAGGATTCCTTTGCTTGAACATCCCTTTAAATATCTGAGAGTCCTCTATGCTGCCTCTATGTGTGGTCTTAGGTAGGTGCATGCATGAATTAACTTCTAACACTAACGACATATGTGATGTTTGGACAGGTTAGGGATAGATAAATAAAATGCCCCACTAGCCTTTGAAACCTTCATACATCAATCAATCTGTCATTGTCATTTTCTTTCAGCCTGTGATTTACCTTGATAGGATTAGCACACGGTTTACAACCTTCCATACCAAACTCTCTCAAGAGATGTAGTACATATTTCTGTTGAGAAAGAAAGATGCTTTTACCTGATGTGGCAACTTCAATCCCAAGAAAGTACATCAAGAAACCAAGATCCTTGATCTCAAACTCTTTGGCGAGATTACTTTTGAGGTGTTTAACCTCATCTTCATCATTCTCAGTTACCACAATATCATCTACATACATAATTAAAGTTATCATCTTGGGACCTTGTCTCTTTATAAACAAAGTGTGATCAGCTTGTGCTTGTTTATATCCAGACCAGATTATAGCAGCCTAAAACCTTTCAAACCATGCACGAGGCGACTGTTTCAATCCATACAAGGCCTTTTTAAGTTTGCAAACTTTCACTTTGGCCTGTGGCATACGAAATCTAGGTGGGGTGGCCATATGCACTTCTTCCTCTAAGTCTTTATACAGAAATGCATTCTTTGCATCAAATTGTAGAAGATGCCAGCTCTGGTTTGCAACAAGAGAGATGAGAACCCTGATTGAGTTCATTTTTGCTATAGGATCAAAAGTCTCCTGATAATCAATTCCAAAAGTCTGAGTGTACCCTTTTGCGACCAATTTTGCTTTGTACTTGATGTTAAACACCCATTTATAGCTAACTTCTTTCCTCTTGTAAGATCAACTAGTTCCCATATATATATATATATATATATTTTCTTCAGTTTCATCATTTCCTCAGTCATTGCAGTCTTCTATTTGGGTTCCTTTAATGCCTCAGATATACCGCGAGGAACAACAACAGTAGAAAAAGCCACAAAAAAAACACGAAACATTGGAGATAAGGTATTGTAAGACACAAAGTTTGACAAGAGATGTTGTTTGTAAGACCTCACACCCTTCCTGTGGGCTATATGACTAGTTAAGATCATCAGAACACTGAGAAGGGGAAAGTGAAGATGTGCGAACATTACTTGAATTAGGAATAGGTTCTGAAGTCGGCTCTTGGAGAGGGTTATGAGAAGTTAAGTCTTATGTACCTCCATCTTCTTGCTCCCTATGTTTTTTTCTTCTTGTGTACACTTTTAAACTTTGACCCCCCTTGCTCCTAGCACCCCCTTGTCCATCAAAATGATATGAGGGACAAGAAGGGGAGCATGTAAGGGCAGCTCTTGATCACCAGATACCTGTTCCCCCTGGAGAGATGTCCCCCTTGAAGCAAAAAAACGATATAGATTAAAAAAGGTGACATCACGAGACACAAAAAAATGACGAGAGGATGGATGAAAACATTTATACCCTTTCTAATTGACCCCATAACCTCGAAAGACACATTTAAGTGCCTTGGGATCTAATTTGGTACGATCAAGTTTAGGAACATAGACATAGCACATACAACCACATGTTTTCGGAGGTAAGGGAAATATAAGGGTGAACCAGGAACAAGAATTTCCAGAGGGATTTTATGGGAAAGGACACGTGTAGACATCTTATTCACGAGGTAGACTACTATAAGAATAACATCGTATACCTATCAAAAAAAGAAAAAAAGAAAAAAGAAAAAAAGAATAGCATCATACCAAAAGGTTTTAGGCATATTTATGGTGAACATGATGGCTCGTGCAATTTCTAACAAATGACGATTCTTCCTTTCAGCTACCCCATTCTGTTCAGGAGTGCCTAGACATGTGGTCTGGTGAACAATTCCAGACTCATCAAGAAATAAAGAAAAATCATGGGAAATGTACTCCCCACCATTATTAGCTCTGAGAATTTGAATTTGTGTATTGAATTGGGTAGAAACCATAGAGTGAAAGGATTAAAATGCCGCAAAAACATCATTCTTATGTTTTAACAAGTAAACCTAGGTAGTTCGGGAATAATATCCACAAATTTCACAAGAAATCTAAAACCAAAGAGAGTAGTAGAAGGACCTCATCCATCAAAATGCATAAGTTGAACTGGGAGGGAACGCTTATTTTTATTACTGATTGGATAAATAAATCTATAATGTTTTTCCAATTGGCAAGGTTCACATAAAAAATTGAAATTTGAAATGGACAAGTGAAGAAATATTTTCTTTAAGATAGAAAAACATAAATGACCCAAGCGGTGATGCCAAGCAAGCAACTCATTTGATCTGGGAGGAACATCCCTCTTTATCGCAGATGAAGTGACTAGGAACTGTGAATCCAAGAGATAAAGACCATCTTTCTTATGCCCAAAACCAATCGTCTTCATCGTCACCATGTCTTGAAACACACAATGAGATGGAAATAAAAGAACATAATAGTTAAGATATTTGGTAATATGACTAATGGACAAAAGATTTAAAGTGAAGTTAGGAACATGCAGGACAGATGATAATTGTAAACTAGGAGTGACAGGAATGTTTCCTTGACTAGCAACAGAAGAAAGATATCCATTTGCGATACGGACCTCATCTCTGTCTGAATAAGTCTGATAAGAGGCAAAGAGGGAGGACATACTAGTCATATGATGAGAGACTCTGTAATCTATATTCCAAGAGCAAGAAGGACTGGAAGTACATGAAGACAAGGCTGATGCAGATGTACTTCAATAGACAAATGAGGACGTGGGCCCAGTGGAAGAGTGATCCAGCTGAGAAATGAAGCAGCGGAATGCCTCAATTTCATCTCTTGAAAGACTACCCTTTGTGGAACTTGAGGGCATAGAAGTGGATGAATTGGGTACCATCTCCGTGTTGGTAGAAGAAGCTGGGTTGGCAATCATAAGGTTACCACCAAATCGGCCATCGCCCCTTACCTGATCCTCCACGCTGGAAGCTGCGAGTGGGTAAATCATGTGGGCACCCATGAAGTTCCCAACACTATTCTTTGGTATGTCTATACCGACCACAGTGCTCACATTTGAGTTTGTCTCTATCCACAAATGAAGGCATAGATCTCCCACCATGGCCACGCCATGGATTTCCACCTCTACCTCTTTTGATGGATGTGGAAATAAGTGCAGATTTTTCAAAGGTAGGAGGTAAATTCATCACTCCTTGACTCCTTTCCTCTTTATGAACATGGACATATACTTCATTTAATGAGGGTAAGGGATCTTTGGCAAGAATCATACCTCAAACTTGTTCGAACTCAGAGTTGAGGCTGGCTAAAAAAGCTCAAAGATCTGTATATTTTTTACATGCTTCTTGTATTCAATAGTGTCCTTCACACATGTTGGACGATAGGTGGTAGAGTGTTCCAATTCGTACCACATCTTTCGCAAGAAGGCATAATAGATAGTAAGTGGTTGCCCATTTTGCTTGAATTGAGATATCTGTTAGCATAATTCATATACTTTGGCCGTGTGTCCTAGTTCATAATACGATTTGGCCAAGGCATCCCAAATTTGATATGCAATCTCCATGAAAAGGTAATGATTTCTAAATTCCAGCTTCATGGAACCGCGTAACCAGCCCTTCACTATAGCATTCTCAGTTTTCCATCTCCGATATTTTGGGTCTTTCTTATCTGGTTTTTCAACCTCTCTCATTAGATAATCTTCTTTGTCTTTGCCTTCAATATAAATGAGAACCGACTTAGACCAAGTCAAGTAATTGCTTCTATCGAACTTGATAGTGGTAATTCGTTGGGTAGTCAAACTCCCCAACAACTGGAAAGGTTTTAACTTCCTTTGTGCTAGTCTCACCGACTGGAGGAGGGTTATATTTCTGATGATCTTCAACCATCTCCAAACAAAGCCACAATGTCAAAGAACCACAAAGGGAAATCAGCAGATTAGCGAACACTCAATACTGGATGAAAATGAGAGGGCCCAAAAATCTAATGTCAGCCCCTGTGTACACACATTGATCACCAAAAAAATTGCCAAAGACTTCACACTTGAATCATGTTCCTTTAGATCTACTCACGATCCATACTAAACAGCAACAAAACATGCGTGTGCAAAGCTTGATGCACTGTCCATAAAAATAAAAAATTGTCTGGAAAGAGAAAAATAGGGCCTGGCGGCAACCTGAGAACAATGTCTCGTTTATTGCCACTTCAAAACATAACCATTCTTCATGAGACTTGGTGTGTTAGCTTCAGGTAAGACTTCTTTTTAGGGGAAGAATTTAGGTGAAGAGTTGTCTTCCTCCATTCCGCTTCCTGTTCCAGTTCCTTCATATCATTTTGATAGTGGTGGTGTAGGTGAAAAGGGGGTGACTAAAAGTGTACACTCGAGGAAAGAAGCAATGTAATATGGATCAAAATCAGCAAAGTGATCAAAATTCTCATCTCCCCATTCAAGAGTCTTCTTTGGATGCAGTTCCTGAAACAAATAGCATCCCTTATTCTCATGAGTTAGTAGATGATTCTGACATTCCTATTGCTCTCAGAAAGGGTGTTAGATCATGCACTCAACATCCCATATTTAATTATATCTCCTATCATGCTATTTCTTCTACTTTTCGAAGTTTTGTTGTTTTTGTCTTCAGTCACTATCTCTCGCAATGTACTTGAAACCTTATCACAACCATAGTGGAGGACTGTTATGGAAGAGGAGATGAATGCCTTGGAAATGAATGACACATGGGCTTGTCTGGTTGTTATGGGATACACACAGACCTTCGGCATTGACTACTAGGAATCAGGAGACTTTTGCTCTTGTGAAAAAAATGAATTCAGTCCGAGTCTTAATCTCACTCGCTACAAATAAGGAATGACCTCTACTTCAACTTGATGTAAAGAATGCTTTCTTACATGGAGATTTAGACCTGGTTTATGAGTGCCAGGCATAAAAGGAAATGTATGTAAGCTGAAGAAGGCTCTTTACGGGCTAAAACAGTTCCTAAGAGCCTGGTTTGAAAGGTTCAGGGGAGCCATGATTAAGATTGGAAGTAGTAGTTATAGGTAATGATGAGGTGAAAGTAGTACAACGTAAAAGCAGTTTAACTATAGAGTTTGAAATCAAGGATCTCAGATCACTTAAATATTTCCTTGAAATTGAAGTTGCAAGGTCTAGACAAGGAATCTTTCTCTATCAAAGGAAATATGTTTTGGACTTGCTAAAGGACTTAGGAATGATGGGCTATAAGCCATGTGCCACACTTATTGAGGTAAACCATAGACTCAAAGAAGACGACAGTGAGAGGTTGATTGATGCTGGTAGATATTAGAGACTTGTGAGGTGTCTTATTTATCTATCTTTAACCTGACCAGACATAACATATGCGGTCAATGCGATTAGCCAGTTTATGCATACTCCTACATAGGCTCATATGGAAGCCGCATATAGTTTTGAAGTATTTTAATGACTGTCTTGGGAAAGGTATCCTGTTTAAGAAACATGATCATCATAGAGCGGTTGTAGTAGCATACACTGATGCTGATTGGGTTGGTTCCTTGATTGACAAGAGGTATACTTATGCTATTGCTCCTATGTTTAGGGTAATCTTGTACATGGCGTATCAAGAAACAGTCAGCGATGGCCAGGTCAAGTGCGGAAGCTGAATTTAAGTCTATGGAAAATGAAATATGTGAATTACTATGGTTGAATATGTTACTTGTTGAACTTGGATTTCCTAGGATAAGACCAATGTGTTTATTTTGTGATAAGAAAGCTGCCATCAGCATTGCACATGATCCAGCGTAACATGATCGGACCAAGCATGTGGAGGTTGATCGACATTTCATCAATGGCCATATTAAGCTAGGTTGCATATGTATTCCCTTTGTTCAAACCAAATATCAAATAGCAAATGTGTTCACCAAAGGTCTGAGTGGTGCTCAGTTTTCATACCTTGTAGACAAGCTGGGTTTGATAGATAATTCACTAGCTTGAGGGGGAGTGTTGAGATATAATGTATTGAGGGTTAGTCACATTGGTTGTATAAATGTATCCGGATGGTATTCTACACCAAGGGTATCCCAACTCTTTACACACACACACACACACACACACAGACACACACATATGTATATAAATAAATATGCATAGAGTAGGGTATTACTCTATTACGAATTTTCTCCAAAAACTCTCTTCGTCTTTTCTTTCTTACTTTTTTCTTATTATTATTTTTTTTATATTTTGTGACTAATCTATTCTCACAAGTTTCATCTTGTAGGCCTTGGACCCTCTGGCTGATTAGTAGGCATAGAGGGAGGGGCTGTCCTAGCTAGAAGTCCCATCTCTGGTGCTCTCCTAGCTGCCATCTCCTTTGCTTGAGAACCAAACCATCTAAAACCCCGGGCAACTTCAACTGGTGTTGCTTGGTCTATTCTGTAAACATGTGGAATGGTTTTCTCATGTGCATCTCAACCTGCAACTAACTTCTAAACTGAAATATGTTTATCCAGTTAATTTATTTTTGGATGAATAATGGGCTTTATTAGAGAGGAAAAAATAAGAATACAATCCAAAAGGGTGACCACTTGACTGGCCACTAACCACGATACTAAAAAGCTAAGAAAACTAACAATCCGGCATATAGTCCCCTAGGAAAACATTCATTTGAAATGCACTCCATTTTGCTAGCTTATCGGCTGAGTCGTTTCTCCCTTGGGATGTGAGAAATAACCACCTTGCACTCTCTTGCAACGTCCTTGATCTCACAAATAAAATGATGGAACCTCCACGATTTGCCGCTCTTCCCATTCCCCTATCCAACCACCGTTTTTGAGTCCCCTTCAACCACACAATTATAAAGGCTTTTCATCTTAAGCATGCGGAGGCCTTCAAGAAGACCCATTACCTCTGCTTGGGTGGCATCACCCCTCCCCTAAGGCCCACCTTTGACACCAAAATACTACCTTGAGACTCCCTCAAAACACAACCATACCTGGTTGGCCCTAAATTACCAAAAGAAGCCC
>JAOXJP010080734.1:0-14994 GCA_025762735.1 Platanus orientalis
TCCCCATGGGCCTGCGAAGCCTTTTACGTGAACAAGCGGGCAGAACAAACCCGAGGGAAACTCAGGCTAGTAGTAAAAGTTAACAGGACTGCATGCAGATGGCCATTTGAGATTGTGAGAGGATTCAAGTAATGGCATCCTGTTGATCTTAATGACTTGCCAGTTCTAGATCAAGCCAGGAAGCTGGGATTTTTTGTGGCACATCTACAAAATTAATGCAGATGTAAGGTGAAAGATTGCTCCATATAATGAGCAATACAACTATGTGCAGATGTATACCAACGATATGTGTGGTTTAAGGTGGGAAATAAGGTGGTGGTTCAATGAGGCCTCAACAATTTTCCAAAGGGGGTGTTTTAAAAGTTGCACTTAAAAGGAAAGCAGGTCCATATACAGTGCTCAAGTGGTTTGGTTCAAATATCTTTTTGTTAGAGTTACCTGATGGTCTCAGCATTAGTCTCGTCTTCAATGTTTGAGGACTTTAGTCTTTCTCATGGCCATCATCAAGATAAGACTGATGAAGAGTTCACTATTAGACTTTCAGTTGTACCAAAGAAGCTGAAAATTAGTGAGAGTGTTCTTGACGATCAGCTTTTATCTGCAAGGATTGGAGGTCATCATAAATTACTAGTTATGTGGAAAGGCTGGCTTGTTTTTAATAGTAACTAGACTGATTGATGCAGGAGCATACCATGTCAAGAAGAAAAAGCTTGAAGATCATGGATAGGCCTTAAGATTTGTCCAAGTCGTAGGTGATTAGGAGGGTTATTTTTAATAAGGCCTTTTTATTGGCCAGGGTTTTTTTAGAGATATTTGTGTCATAGGGGTCTTGATGTAATTAGGCAAAAGTGCGATAATTTTGCGGTTTTTGGTTGTACCTGACAGCTTTATTTGTGGCCTATTTTTGAATGATAAAACCATCCAAATTGGGGTCCACATGAGCTGTTGTGCAGCTCATACATTTGCTGCTTTTAGGAGTCTTTTAAAGAGTCCTAGTGGGGCGTAACACCTGTGGTCGACAGCTACACAACTGAGAATCTTGTGGAGTCTTCAAATCAAATAATGTGGGGCCCAATAGTCCTAGTCACAGTCCAAGAGTTTAGGAGTTTGTTTCAACAAGGAATGTTATCCTTTTAGTAGTTGATTTGTTTAGTAAGTCGTTTTAAATTAAAAGTCCTAGAATCTAGGAATCTTTTTTATTAGGATTCTCTCTAATTTCAAGCTTTGTAATGCCTATTTAAGACACCCCAATTAATTGAATAAACAGTGAATTATGATGATTTGATTATGGAAAATTAATATGATTGTGTGGGTGGTGACCCATCTTCTTGCTCCTCCTATCTTTCATTCTAACGAGTAAGTATTCTCTTCTCTTCCCCTTTCATTTTCTTTCTTACTTCCTTTCTTAATCTTTGCTCCTGTTTACTTAATTTTCACCATTAAATAGCCTCAAGATGATATCAAGAATCTTTCTTGATTAATAATCTTGATCCTCTATTCTGCCCAGAATTTTTTCTTCTCTTTAAAACCCAAAAGCTGCCTTGAATCAAGCCTACTTCTGTGCCAGATTAAGTTCTGTTTATTAAACCCCTGTTCTTCCTTCTAAAAACTAACCCAGGTTCCCTCCATTAAAGCCCACGATATTCCTTATTGTTTGAGATACCAAATAACACCTGTAAAGTCCTCTTTTAGGCACTATCGTGGTCTTAACTTGCCCCAAACCTGAACCTGTTGTGTCCTAATTACCAGTCCCATACTAAACCTATTTTGTTCCAGATTCAGCCTCCTTATTAAACCCTTAATCAGTCCCTGTTTTGCTATCTGTTCAGTCGTCTAATTCTTTGCAGATAATCAGCCCACTTCTTAGACTGATTCTGCATCAGATTTCGAAAAGCTTACTCCTGATCTTTATGAGTGCAACCAGGAGTTTCGCTCATTGTAGCTGACTTTCTTCTAACCGGGGAGAACTGGTGGGAATTAGAACATAGAGTTTGAAGCTGAAGGGCCTCCCAAAACCAGAAATATAGATTTTCTGGTGTAAGGCCTAAGGCCCGTAATTTGGTCCCACCAACCCTTCTATATATGCTCACAAACCCTTCTATATATGCTTGGGCATGTTTAGTTGAGGGATGTTGCTAGTGTAGTTCCTTCAAGTACAACAACAAAGCCTTATCCCAGTTGGCTACGTAAATCTTGTTTCACAATTCCACTCTATCGAGGGTCAATTCTGCCATCAAATCATAAGCATCCATGCATTTTTTCACAACTATAACCCAAGTCAATTTTGGTCTTCCTCTTTCCCCTTTAACACCTTCAATTTGGACCATTTTACTTCTCTCTATTGCAGTCGTTGGTCTCTGTTGCACATTACTGAACCATCTTAGTGAACTTCCCCTCATCTTAATATTGGTGCTACACCTCTGTTCCCGCAAATGGATTCAGTTCTTTTTTTTGTTTTGAGAGATAAGGGGATAAAATTTATTGAAAAACTAAAAGGGAACAAAAGGAAGAAACAAAAGGATCCTCACCAAGAAGGTGAAGAACATAGTAACACTAAAACGATAGCCAAAACAAAGAGGAAAAAAACCCCCAAAACAAAGCAACTACTCTTTCCAAATGGAAACCCACTCTCTCTCAACAAAGTCACTCCTAATAGATATCCCTCCAGTAAGGTATTGTGAATGTGGACCAGCAACTCTTCGTAACTTCTCAACTTACTATCAAAAGATCCTAGAATTCTTCTCCTTCTACAAGCCCCAACAGATAGCCCCAGAAAGATAAGCCCAAATGGTTGAAAGTAACCCGTCCAAATCACGGATCCACCAATCGGAGATTAAAGTAGCCAGCCCCAAGAAAAACCTAGAGGCTAACTACCTTTTACAATATTAACCCACTCCAATTTGATATCCACAAAGGACCGATTTACAAATTCTTTACAAATAAAAGCATGCTATAACTACCTCTTCCAAGCTCCCCTATATACCTTGTATGAGGGCTCCGAGTAGTTTTAAAAAATCGTACTATTTTGTTCCAATCATAAGGACCGCCAAATGGCTGGAATCTACATCCGCCAAATTATCATCTCTTAACAACCCATCCCAAAACTTTTCCATTGCTAAAAAAAAATTAGAAATAGATTTAGAGAACACCCATGATAGATCCACCTCAAATAAAAGCGTGGACCACACCTTAATGGCAAGAGGACAATGGAGAAGAATATGGCCAATAGATTCTGCATCTCTACAACAAAGGGTGTACATGTTGGGAATAGTGAGCTTCCTCTTTGGGAGGTTATCCAATGTGAGAATCTGACCTTTGAGGGCTATTTAATGCAACAAAAAGCTTTGATACCAAAATTCGATGTAGAAGAAGATAAGGATAGAACCCTAGTGGGAGCCTCATGGTTATACCAAGGGAAGGGGAGAATAAGTGGGATAAATCCTTATCAAACAAACCAAATTTCATTAATTCATCACGTCTACCAATACAAAAAGCGTGCATCCCTATATATAGGCTCACAAACTCAAGAAAATAGTAAGAAACCAAATTTAAAACTCTTAAACTACTATTACTTGTTACCTAAGACTTTCCTAAACTCAAAACTACTAAAACTTTGACTCTCTTAAGACTAAAACATAAAAAATCAAGCCCTTCTAAAGGATTTTGACCAACACTTTAAGAGAGCCTCATTTTGACTTAATAAAAAGGTCATTACCTAGTGCCAGTCCCATAATTATATGGTGTTGGGAGGGGTGGATGGGAAACATACCTAACCTTTGGCATTTTTTTTATACAAAGTGGCTGCTCACCAGACTCAAACCCGTGTTTTCACGTTGGCATCCCAAGCCACCACCATTGCACCAAAACAATGACCTTCACTTTTTGATTAAATAAAATTGCTAAAATACCCTTAAAAACAATGCCTTATTATAAAAATACCATTTTTAACCCATGACACCAAAGGCTTTATTACATGATTATCTCACTCCTTAAACACTTGAAATAACTTATCTTTTAGCCCCATCTTGAACTTGATTCTCTTGTGGATTGACACATGCAATAATCTCTTGATTATGTCGACATCACTCTCCACACAAAGAACATCACTTTGGAAGTAGCTTTACTTTCCCAAAAATCCTTTTAAGGAAATGAGGCTACATTTGATGCTAAAACATACCATAACACAGTTTCACTAATAAATCTATATTAGCTTTCAATAATTATGACTATCCTCCTTATCCGAGCAAAGATGAAAATTATTGAGAAAGCCAAGCACACGAGCCAAATCATCCATCTCCCAATCATTGAGGAGGCATATAAGTTGAATGTTTCAATATTGTCTTTCCCCATCCACCCTTCAATAGTCAACCACTAAAGCTTTCCTACTAGAAGCAATGTTGAAAATAGTAGGGACTTCCAATTTTAACAGTCTTGGGCAGCACCAAATGTCCTCCCAAAAGGGAGTGTTGCACTTGTTTTCAACATTCATATAAGTTGTTTCTTTAAACCGCTGAAACAAAATCATAATACCTTTCCAATGATCCTATGAGAGCCACCCGATACTCTTGTGGGCTCCCATTTGTTAATAGCTCCATACTTGTCAACAATTACCTTCTTTCATAAGGTATTCTTTTCAACCCCAAAACTCTAGAGCCACTTGGAAAGGAGGCCCTATTCACATCACGAATCCTTCTTATCCCTAAACCTCCCACATGTTTAGGCTAACACACATTTTTCTAAGCAATGAGATGAAGACTATTAGCTTCCTTCCATCCTCTTCCTCCCAAAGAAAATCCCTTTGCATATTTTCAATCAAGTCAGCCTTCGACGACGGAATAACAAAGAAAGAAAGTCATAAGCAAACTAGCAAGCACTGACTTAATAAGAGTGATCTTGCTGCCCTTGGAAAGATACATCCCCTTCCAACTCTTAAGTCTACTACGAATCCTTGCCAAAATAGGATTCCAAGCTTCTTTACATTTGAACGAGGAGTCAAGAGGAAGACCCAAATAGGAAGAAGGAAGACAATCCATCTAACATCCCATCACCTCAGCAAGCCCCCTCAAATTAGACACCTAATCGACTCAAAAAATCCTGCTCTTGGAAAGATTAACCTTCAACGTAGAAACCACTTCAGAACATCTAATGATACACCTGATGAGCCTTAAATGATTGCATGAATTCCTGCAAAATATGAGGGTATCATCTGCAAATCGAAGATGAGACACCAAGGTACCACCCTACCCAACATAGAAACCCTCCATCAAAGCCTCCCTAAAAAGCTCTTGAGAGAAGAGCACCCAAAGCCTTAGCCACCATAAGGAAAAGGAAAGGGGAGAGGGGATCCCATGGCTTAAACCTCTCGAACTACTAAAATATTTGATAGGAGATCCATTCACCAACACCGAATAAGATATTGATCCATAGCACTTTCTCATCTAATTCCACCATCTAACACCAGAGCTCATTGTTCTCATCATGTAATCCAGGTTGTCTCAATTAACACGATCATACACCTTCGCAATGTCCAGTTTACATATAACACCATAAATTTTCAGTAGAATCAATACTGTTGTTAGCAATCAACACGCCGTCCAAAATTTGTCTTTCACCAACAAACGCCCTTGGAAGCCTGAAATGATAGAATGCATAACGCATTCAGTTTGTTAGCCAACAATTTGGAAATAATTTTATAAATGCAGACCACTCATCCATCTTAGCATATTCATCTCAGCCACACTCATTCTAAGTATGTGTTGTTTCTTGGTTGGACATAATTTTATTACTGGCTGGTCTTATAGACTTATAGTCATCTTTTAAAATTTTATCTTCAATTTTAATAGTGTTAGCGTATCACACAACACTCTAGAAGCAGTTCTCCACTTCATTCACCCTGCTCTAATTCTATGAGTAACATCCTCTTCAATATCTCCTTCCTTATGGATGATTGAACCGAGATAACAGTAATGGTCACTTTGGGGTATCTCGTGGTTGTCAATCATAACTACTTCTTTATGTCTACGCCCATTTTGCTAATTGAATTCCGTATATTCCAGCTTATATTGAAATATTTTGCCTTGAGAAGTTACCATATTTTCTTTTTATTCATTATAAAACTTTGGTATAATATTTTTCTTTAATAGTCTTGATGGTAATGAGAATATTTGTAAGCTTATTCATTTATTGCAATTATTTTCAATAAATTCCTAAACTACAAAGTCCCGTGTATTTCATGTATATCTTACTTAAATAATTATCTCATGAATATTTTCTTATCCTTTTTTGTTTTGCAGGTCTAATGTTCTTTTCTTTTATTTATTTTTTATTTTTTTATTGAGTGGTTTAAGGTTTATTATAAGAAATCATTTGGGATCGTCTATATCCTTCAAAATCAAGTTTGTATTGGTTGTGTTCCATGTTTCTATTAGTGTAAATATTTTGACTTTTATTTAGTTATTTATTTTAAATATAGCATTTAGTTTCCTTAAAAGTGTTTAATGAGGAAAGTTTTTATTTTCTCTTACTTCTTTGCTTTTTCTTTATATGTTATATTTCAATTTGGTGTACTTAGTCTTCAACTTCACAAGTAGATGACCTTTTAATTTTTTAATATTTTAAATTGTGATGTGGTATTTTTACTCCTTAGTCCCCCCTGCATCTCATGGGTGTTCTGATAGTCTGTATCTAAATCTATTATATTAGCCTTTCATAAAAGGCGCATAATATAAGGGGAAAATATGAGATATAAAAGAATAATTAAATGGTAGGGGGGTAAAACTGGATAATAAATTGTGCAACATTTGAAATTGGAAGACAGTGTATAAAATGAATAGTATCCTATCTTAATAAAAAATAAGAAAGAGAAAAACATGGATAGTGATGGCCTGCATTACAGTGAGATAACTCACTCTATTGGCTGCAGTGAAATGAGTGTCGAGAGCTTATACTTAAGGATATCGTATGAGCACAAAATGTACTGGTTTGTTTGCCAATTTATGTTTTTCATATAATTTGAGCTATACATTATTTGTACACAAATATGATATGAAGATAGGTTTGTCTGTGATGGGCAAAACGTGTTTCCAGTTCAGATTATATACTTGTTTTCTGATATCAATCTGGAATGTTTGATTGGTTGGGCACCTCTTAGATGGACTGCAGTATTTTATTACTGACCAAGTTTATATGTGAATTGGATGGTTAATAGTGCTCAATTTTATATGAATCTTGGAAAATTGGTCATTCAAGAATTTGCCCATCAATGGAACAGTTCTGTTTGATATATGGGTATCAGTCGGCTGCATGATGACTGTTGAATCATTGATAAAGTCATCATTCATTATTTGCTGAAAAAGCTGGCCATTGCAGATTTTCACCTTAAAACTAATGGAAGTTGAGTTGAAAACAATGGCAGTTTCTCTCACCCCTCAAGATTTTTCTGTTGCTGCTAATCTGAGTTGCCATGAGACTTGTGAGAGAGCATGGGATTCAGCAGATAGCAAAGTTTCCTCTGTAGGGAGACGAATTGATGGTTTTATTTGGTATAAGAAGTTTTGATAATTTATTGCACATGGATGATTTGCCTTGGTGGTTATTGGTTTTTCAAAGCCTATTTTCTGTGTGAATAAAGGTTCTTTCCGCATGCCTAAACTGCTTAGCTGTTGCTATTTTTTTAAATTTTTTATTGGAACTTGTGTTTCATTTTCAAAACCTGCTAGTACCATTTTGAGCGATCCTAGATAAATTGGAGGGCAACATTTGCTATTATCATTTTTAATTGTGTGGATTGGGGATTGGGCTAGCAAAATCTTTCTTTATTTGTATATCAATGGCACATGATGTAATTAGATGTCTATAGCCAATGACATGATTCGAATATTGCAGATGCAGAGAGGAATATTTTCCATATATCTGCCAATTGAAAAGAAGGATTGTGCATTTCAGCACAAGGTATCTTTGTTTCCAGAGTTTACTGACTTACCTGAAAATTTTATGATATGCAATTTTTGTGATGATGACATGCCTTTTCCCTCTTTTCTATTTGGAAAATATGCAGTCTTAATAAAATGATCTAGTCAGGAATTATGTGATGTTGTACTTGCTAGTTCTGATTTGGTAGCTTAGGTACCTATGCAATACATGATTGGATATCTGTTATTTTTTATTGAATTGAGATCTATATAATTTTGTGCTAGGTAGAGCTGGTGAATAATTGCATACAAATTGATCTCAAGATCAATTGTACGTGTAGGCATGATGCAATCAAGTATATTACTGTAGTAATATTACATCTTTATGTATGGATTTTAGAAATAATTAAAAGCTTTTGCTTTGAACTTGAAAATTTGAAAAGAATAGAAACAGGGATTCTCCGATGCATAACCAAAGGGAGAAAAGTTTTGATATGCTTCTTAAGTATTATGCTAAGGTTTGGGAATATTTGTGAAAGTTACGGTTGCTGATTTAGGTTTAGAAATAGGTTTTTAACAGTAGAGTTTAGGGATAAAAGGAAAAAAAAGAGTTTTAAGGGAGATAAGGGAGAAGATTGAGAAATCAAAATTAAGGAATTAGTAATAGTTGGAAAGTTGATGAAGGGTAAGGTTGTCAATGAGCCGAGGTGAGTCGAGCTTTGCCCAGCTCAGCTCGGACTCTTCACATAAAGAGTAGGTTCAGGCTTGGCTCAGGCTCATAGAAGCAAGCTTGGCTCGGCTCTCCAAAATAAAGCTTATTGGTTGACCGGAAGCAAACTTACCCATAAAAAAAAAAAAAAAGACAAGCCCAATAACCCATAAGCCAAACATGTTGTACATCTTTCTAGGCTTTTTTCCATACTTTTTAGTACATTAATCTTTATTGAACAACAGTTTCACTAAAAGAAAAAGAAAAGAAAAAAGGAACATAGTCTTACCCAAACAAAATCCAGAGTACCCATTGGTCTTTGTCCTTTGGTTAACTGAATCAAGCTATGAAACAAGACTACATACACAAGAAAATTAAGAATTGTTAAAATCTCAAAACACCCCTTCTTACCAAAGCTTTCTTCACTCTTTGTCTCTATGTAAAAATATACCATAATTTTTCTATATATTTTATTTTCATTTATGTAAATCTTACTGAGCTGTGATTTTAGCAAGCTCAGCTTAGGCTCACTTTATAAAGAAGCCCAAACTAAAGCTCAGGCTCAGCTCTGTGAGCTTCAAGCAAGGCTCAAGCTCGGTTTATGATGAGCCGAGCTTCACGCTGAGCCAGGCTGGCTTGGCTCACTGACAGCCCTAATGAAAAGGGTACCCGCAGGGTTGAAAGAATATTATGGATGGGTTTTGGGGTTGAAGCTATGAAGAAAAGGTTTAGTTGAGAGGTCCATAGGAATTGGTCATGAAGGAATAGGTTTGATATTTAATAAAACTGTTAGAGATGTAGGATTAAGGATTTAAGGATAATGGTTTATGAAATTGGGGCTAGGGTTGAGAGTTTGAAGGAAATTAGGGTTGATTGTAGGCTATGTAATTGTTATGATAAGGCTGTTGTTGCTGTATTGTAGGCTATGTAATAGAGAATTTTCCAGTAAAATAAAGAACACTAGTTGCTCCCCAAGAATCACTCTAAGGCTCAAAGCATTACACCTTCAGATCTGATTTCACACCAAAGACAAGACAACTGCAGGCCTAGGATTTCATTCATTAATTAATCAATAATTCTGAATGTCACAAACTTCCAAATCCCACTTAAACTAAATTTCCTAATATAAAATAAGACTCTAAATTCTAAAATAGTTCATACCCGTCACAAAGTGATATCCTGGTCGTATATTGGCCATAACTCCCCCAAATCATGTTGGATTAGTAAGATCTTGGACTTGTTAGAAACATAACTGAATAACCTTTCAAATTGCACCAATATCAACCAAATTGGGTAAGTTTTGAGCCCCCAAAATAAGGCCTAAAAAAGTGATGGAAAGTGAACATTCACTTTCTTAAAAATATAAAATAGATGTATTTATTATAGTTGAAAATAAATACAAATCCCCAAACTGACTGTAAAAAAGCTAACATAGATCAACCCAAAATTTATAAAATTAAAATTGTTGCCAAATAAAATATAGAACCAAATATTCAAAACATCTCTATGTGGGATGAGAGTTTTATCCTTTCTTGGGCTTGCTATATTGGATTATGATAGGCTTTAATATGAAAATTTCAAGCCCTCAAATTCTAATATGGGCTGTTTTACTTCTTGCATCACAACTATCACGTTTAGAGGGAACAATATCTGATCACTCTAAGGCAGTACGGCATTAGAAAGATGGTTGCATCATCATCATTCTTGGACCAAATTGTAATTTTCTTTAGATCTGAGTATGGTAGGAAGTTGAAAAAGAGGATTTTATTTTCTCATTTTATTACTTGACTTTCAACTTGACACTAGGAAACTCTTAATTATTCTCGTAAGTTTCATCATTCCCCTGCATTTTTATTTTTTATGTGTTTTTGTTTGTATTTGTTTTTTGGTAAACTTATGTTTTGGACTTAAATCTTTCTTGAAATATCTAAATTGCCTCTTCTCCAAATTAGCTGGTACAACGTGCAGAGCAAACAGTGTCGTCTGCTGTTTTAGGATTAAAGGGTGTAGCTTTAACTATCTAGTAACCTTAAATCCAATATACAAAGCAACTGATTAATGAAGTTTTCAACATGTAGAATGTACATAGAAAGTGCAGAAAATTTGTCTTAAAGAGGAAAGTAACACAGTGTGAAGTGGAAGGAGAACAAAAACTTTTTCAGAATTCTTTGAATATTGTTGATGCATAAAAGAAAGGAAATGATCTGTTTTTAGTTCCCCAGCCATTAGGCTAGGTTTTGGGAATACATGTGAAGGCTATGGTTGTTGATTTAGGTTTAGGAATAGGGTTTAAATGGTAGGGTTTTTGGTTTAATGAATAAAACAGGGTTTAAGGTGATTTTAAGAGAGAAGATTCAGAAATCAGAATTAAAGAATATATATATATATATATATATATATATATATATTTGATTAGGAGGTTAACGTAGGGTAGTCACAAGGTAGGGGAAGGCAATGAATGGATTCTTTAGTTGAAACATTGGTTGGGAGCCCCAAATTGTGTGAGAACCAATTTCGTGAGAACTGTGTGAGAACCGTTGAGAGAACGACACGTTGCTGGTGAATTCGAAAGACATATGAAAGGTAAGCCGTGATGAAACCACGGTTAGACAGTGAGCCCGCTTCTTCTCTTCTCCACTCGACAAAGCCGGTAACATAGAGTGCTCAATTCACCGTCCGAGACTGCCGACATCCCTCTATACCCTAAACCGCCTGAGCCTGAACGGATTTTACTATCAGAGGGAGACGTCTATGCACAAACCATTCTATTTGATTCAGCGGTGGTATTTCAACAATTCGTGAATTTGTGGTACATCGGAGGCCATTATTGTACCTTCAAGTCTCCCCCAAACTTCCTCAGCTTTGCTCATGATCCAATATAGTACAAGACATATAGAGCAAAGAAAGAGAAAGGGTAGACACTCTTTCTTTGTGTTTATATAGTTCAATCTATCTTGCATCTCAAGGACCCATCTAACAAAAATCAGGAAATACGAAGAAAAAGAGCTTGTTTCAGAATTTTCATTTCTTGTGTTGGGTTTCTCTTTTTGAGTTCAGGGTGTTTGAAAAAATGTTTTGATTACAAGATAGGTTTAGGGCCTTCATCAATAACAGATGGCTTGTGTTTGTGGCAGCTTAATTTTTTTCCCTTGTTCTAATGATATAAATATATGAAACAGGGTTATTTGTCTTTAAATCAGGCTTTTCATTTATTTTTGCAAAATATTTTGTTTATTAAATTATTGAACTCTGGTTAGCTTAAATGATAAACTTATATTCAAGTTATATGTGGCTTGAATCAGGCTTTTCTTTTCTTTCTTTGCTTTTTGGTTGAAAGATGATTTTTTTTTTAATTTTATAATTTAAATCTGAATTCTAATTAGTTTGAATGATCTACGTTCAAGAAAGGAATGAAAGCCTTCTTTTTTTTTTTTCCCTTCTTACTGTGGAAGGGGTTTCGCAACCCTTACATGGTCAGCACTCCCTCTCTGATTGTAAACTCCGTTCACCGGTCAGCTGCTTGCTTTTTGACACTCCAACTTTGATCCCATTTACTAAATGGCTCGAACGATTAGCTCAGGCGGTTTAGGGTAAAGAGAGATGCTGGCAGTCTCGGACGGTGAACGGAGCACTCTGTATTGCCGGCTTTGTTGGGTGGAGAAGAGAAGAAGCGGGGCCCACTGTAAACCATGGTTTTCCTTTCGTACGTCTTTCGAAATCACCAGCAACGTGCCGTTCTCTCAACGGTTCTCACACGGTTCTCATGAAATTGGTTCTCACACAATTCGGGGCCTTGGTTGGGAAGCATAGTTGAGATGTCCATGGAAATCGATATGCTGAGTCCTACATTTGACCATCTTCCCATCTTATTGAGCTATGAAGAGTTATTGGGGGACTTAACGCCCTTTCATTTTGAAGTCAAGTGGCACTAATTCCGAGCTTCAAAGATAAGGAGTGCAAATGGTGGGGAAGCATGCACTTCAGTGGGGCGGCAGGGTATCTTCTACCTCAGAAACTGAAGGGGCAAAGGGTCTTCATCAGGAAATGGAACTGTGACTAGTTGGGGCGCATTGAGCTGAATAAAGCTGAGTGCCTGATACAAGTGGAAGAAATCGACATGATGGAACAAAGTAACCCCATTCCCTCAGAGCTAAAGGCAATGAGAGAAAGTATTCTAAAAGATTATTTGGACTGGTTGAAAATGGGAGAATTCAGTTGGAGGCAGAAGTCCAAGATGGATTGGCTTCGCTACGGTGACACCAATTCATGGTTTTTTTTTTCTTCACTAGATGACTTTTGTGAGAAAGAGGAAGAACACCATCTCTTGCCTTAAAATGATGGACGATGTGGTAATGGGCTAGCAATAGATTGCTACATTCATGTCTCAGTTCTACGAGGAGCTATTCAAGGACTCCTGCTTAGATAAACCCCAGATAGAGGGCCTCGAGTTCAGCAAAATTTCGGAGGACCAATCGACCAAGATTGAGATGTCAGTTACAAAGGCCGAGGTCCTTCAGGCTTTAAGGAGCTTGCAAGAGAAGGCACCATGGCCAAACGAGTTTCCCTTCAGGTTTTTTGTTGAATTATGGGATTCGGTAGGTGGGGATGTGATGAGGGCCATATCATAGTTCTTTTCTAAAGGTGCCCTATGTCGAATCCTGAACTTTTATTTCATTTTCTTGATCTCGAAGAAAAAAACCATGGATGATCTGAAGGAGTTTAGGCCAATCAGCCTTCTAAAGAGTTTTTATAAGCTTCTAAGAAAAGCGTTGGCCCATAGAATAGAGGAGGTGATGCCTTAAATAATCTCCCTGTTCTAATAATGTGTTTTCGTGGCTGGAAGATAGATTTTGGAATGGTCCATGGTGGCTAACGAATGCATTGACTACTGGTTGAAGACAAAGCGGACGGGTGTGGTATGCTAAATAGATATGGAGAAGGCCTATGACCTTATAAACTGGGGATTTCTTGAGTGGGCCGTGCATCAAATGGGATTCGGCGTTAAATGACGTTTTTGGATCAGGACATGCATAACCACAACTTCACATTAAGTCCTTGTCAATGGAACATCGGTGGGGTTTTCTAAAGGGCAGCGAGGCCTGTGTCAAGGCAATCCCTTCTATTGTTCCTTTTCAATATAGTCATGGAGGTGTGCAACAAACTCATGAGAAGGGCCGTAGAAGCGAGATTTTTAAGCGGTTGCCGTGTGGGGTAGGATGGCCCCTTCCATTCTCCTTCAATTTGTAGATGATTCCCTTGTATTCCTTCTTAACTCGGAGGAGGACATTTAAAATCTTCGGGCAGTTCTATTGATGTTTGAGGTTGTCTCAAGTCGAAAGATTAATCTACCTAAAAGTAGGTTGATGGTGGTGGGGAATGTGCCTAACTTGGACTGGCGGATTTGTTGGGGTGTGTTTTGTCCCACCTTTTAGGGACATACCTAGGTCTCCCACTCAGGAGAAATTTTAAATCTAGGCACTTGTGGGATCCAGTGATAGAAAGGTTTGAGCAGAGGTTGGCAACTGGGAAGGGAAGGTACCTCTCAAAAGGCAGGAGACTTATCTTGATGAATGCCGCTCTTTTGAACTTGCCATTATACTTCATATCTGTTTCGGGCTCCCGTGTCCTTCGTTTTGCACCTGGAAAATATTAGAGACAACTTTTTATGACACTTGGAGAGGAGTGAGTACACTATTCCTCTTATGTAGAGGGATCAACTATGTCTCCCTAAGGAGAAAGGGGGCCTGAGCCTTTGATCTCTTATAGAAATGAATAGGTCTTTGCTAGCGAAATGGTTGTGGCACTATGAAGAAGTGCTTGAGGTTCTTTGGAGGAAAGTGATTATTGCCAAGGTTAATGATCATGAAAGAGGATGGAGTATGTGCAAGCCAAGGGATACATATGGGTCGAGTCCATGGAGAGGTGTTGTTAAGGAGATGGCAAAATTTTAGCAATGGACCCATTTTAAGGTTGGCAAAGTTCTTTTTTGGCATGCCATGTGGTGTGGACCTAAGACCAAAGATTCTTTCAAAACATGTCAATGTAGCTCTTAAGTTAGCAATGTAGACATGGCTAGCCTCACAAAATAAGATTGTATCATCGGCAAATTGGAGGTGAGATACAGAGACATTGCCTCTACCAATACTGAAACCTTTGATCAAATTCCAATCCTCAACCCTTTTAATCAACTTGCTAAGAGTGTCAGCATAGGGGATCACCTTGTCTAAGGCCCTGCTAGGCTCCAAAGAACCCTCTTGATGTACCATTTATGAGAACTGCAAAATGGACCAAAACATTTTTGACACATAACATATTCAAGGAAGTCCCAATTGACCTGATCATAACCTTTTTCAAGATCCACTTTGCATATGATTC
>JAOXJP010080745.1:0-14994 GCA_025762735.1 Platanus orientalis
TATATATATATATATATATATATATAGAGAGAGAGAGAGAGAGAGAGAGAGGTGGAAGGGGAACACACACTGAAGCTAATAAAGCAACAAATATCTTAGTTTTCCATTCTTTTATCTCGAACCTTTCATGTGGAACCCTTATTCTCCATCACTCTAATGAAACACAAAAGGTCACCCAAGAAAGCAGGATTCTGGGAGCCACGACTATACACTGGTATTATTTAAGTGTTGGGTATACAAAATCAGTCAGGACATATTGCCAAAGGCTTCCGGTGGTATTCCCCAACCAATGCCACATATGGATTTCCTGACAATGGAGAAAATCTATGGGAAAGAATTTTAATTGATCTCTAACTTAAAAGTGAGAAAAGCTAGGGTTCATGCGAGTGGCGTCAAAGAGAGAGAGAGAGTCACAAACAAGATGGATGGGTGGGTTACCCACCATGGAGTTGCAATGCTTCATAACTAATTACATTTTACCTCACATATAATTACTATAATATATTGGAGATATTATTTCTACACCCTTTTCTCGCATCTTTCACACCCTATTTATGCATTTCAAGACTCTTTCCAGCAAAAGAAACATTCTCCAAATTCTTTTTTCTTGATAAAATAAAGTGATGTAGGTCAGGAAGAGAAACCATGACACTGAAACCCAAGAGATAAAAGTGACATAACACATAAGCACATATAACTTCAATTCATCAGACCTGGATTGATGGCTAAGAACTAAGCTAAACCTTGGATAAACAAGATCCATTTAGCGACATGTCTTGCATTTCAGCTTCTTTTGTTAATTAAGAACCGGATAGCTTCATGATCCGAGTAGAGAACAGACTAATTGATGTACAAAATGGTGTCACCAAAATCGAAGGGCAAGAATAATAGCATAAAGCTCCCGTCATGGGTAGACTACTTTTTCTGCATTACTAAGCTTCTCATTGAAGTATGCAATAGATCTCTTAAATTAAAATGAAACTCCTCTAATCCCCACATGAGATGCATCACACAAGACTTCAAAGGCTTTATTGAAGTCCAAGTGTATTAAAATGAGTGTCTTTGATTTTTTTCTCCAATAACTGAAAGCTCTCATCAGCTTCGTCACTGCACCAAAATGCTTTCACCATAAAAGCAGCAGTCATCAACTCTACACTATTGCTGAATTATGAAGAAAAAGCTCCAAACTTCAGTTAGAGATTTTGCGGCCAGCCAATCAAGCATGGCCCAAATCTTTGCCGGGTCCAATTAGATAGCAGTTGTACAACATAACCAAGAAAACAAGCTTTCTGCTAGAAAGCTGTATTTACGGTTGATCTGCATAGAGTGTTCTCAAACACCTTGCAAAGATGCTGAAGGTGAAGGGGCTTCATTAGGGCTGTACACAAGAATGATCTCAGAAAATTGCAGCAAAGATTCAGCAACCTGAAGCAGGATGTGTGGCACCACTTGACTCCTAGAATCGTCACTAAATCACACACAACAGGCTTGGCCCAAAAGCTTTCAAACTGTTCATAGTTTAAGATAGTGACCACTCTTCTCTACAAAGGTTGGCATATCCTTTAAAGGCTTTAAGTCTTACTTCACACTTTATTCAAAGAAAACATAACAATTTTGCTTGCCATAATGTTGCACTTTTTTATCAAATTACCAAGGATGACCTAGGAAGAGATGGTATGTGTCCATAGGTAAAACATCAAACCAAGGTTCATCTTCATTTTTTGAAACAAAATTTTCAGTCAACACTGCTTTGTAACCAGCAATTTTCTAAAACCATGAAACTCTATGATATAGAGAAGTCCACACACTTCAAATTCAGTATATCCACCATAGCTTTAGGAACCATATCCTCACAGTTTTACCTGAATCTATCATAATAAGTCATTTCTATCCACAAGATGCACCATAAGTGAAAAAAATTTATGTCGGCGCCAAGCATCATTTTCTTGTATCTTTGGGACTGAAAGGAGCTGCCACATGACCAGGATTTATACATCAAAATCAGGTTCACACTCTTCTTTATCGAAAATCAATCCAAATGAGACATCAAGAATCTACTCTCTTCCTTATTGACGACATTAACTCAAGCATCAAGTTTAACTTGTAAATTAGGATTTGAGTATGGAGTGTGGAGATGTAGTCTTTAGGGATAGATAGAAGAAGAAGAAGACAAGTTTTGTAGAAAACGTAAAGAGTATATCACGCTCTCTCTACTATTCTTATTATGTATACTACTTATAGGTGATATGTCATGAGGTACTGGTACACCATACAAGATCAATACAAATAAAAAAAAAGTAAACAAGAGAAACCCACAATAGCATGTAATTACAACCAAACCCCATATACATGAACTCCAACACTCCCCCTCAAGCTGAAGAATAGAGGTCCCATATTCCCAGCTTGCTAACAATGGAGAAAAACTGAGTACTCCTTAACCCCTTGGCTGGTATATCAGCAAGTTGATCATTAGTTCTGATAAAAGATATACAAATATTCCCCAACTTCAATGGTCCTTGATGAAGTGACGATCTACCTCCACATGCTTTGTTCTATCATGTTGTACCGGATTGTGGGCAACGCTGATTGCTGCCTTGTTATCATGGTACAAAGTCATTGGGCCCCGAGTAAGAAATCCCAACCCAATCAACAATCCCCTAAGCCATAGGAGTTCACAAATTTCATTGGCCATGGACCTGAACTTTGCTCATGCACTTAATCTAGCCACTACAGATTGTTTCTTGCTTCTCCATGTGACTAAATTTCCACTAACAAATGTACAGTAGCCGGATGTAGCCCTTCTATTAGATAGGTCAAATACAGATTCGGTCTATTCAACATTTGTATGCTTCAACTCGAAGGTCCCCTCTCTTGCTGTATAAGAGACCCTTACAAGGAGTCTTCTTCAAATATTGAAGGATTCCGTATGCTGCCATAAGATGAACTGTAGTGGGGGCATGCATAAACTAACTTAGAACAAGAGATAGATTAGCTTCCCTAATAATCTCTTACATCTCCCTAAATCAATCAATCTAGAAATTTCATCTTCTCACGGTTTGTGATTAGAGTCAATTGGAGTGTCGCATGGTATCAGCCCATCATGCCGGCATCTCTCAAAAGGTCTAGGACATATTTCCTCTGGGATATGAAAATATCATTCTTAGATCGAACTACCTCAATCCCAAGGATTATCTCAACGACCCAAGTCCTTAATCTCAAATTCTTTCCCCAAGTAGTTTCTTAGGCTTTCTATTTCGTAAGAATCATTGCCTACCACCACAATGTCTTCAACATAAACAATGTCACAATGAAAATTATTGGGACGGTAATGATTTGGAAGATCCAAAACCATATTTGCTAGCAACAACATAATGGAGGTAGTCAATCAAAATAGACTGATCCATTTCCCTCTTCATGTTAAAAACAATGTATGATCTCCTCGGCTTTGTCTATACCCATTTTTCACCATAGTCCCCTGGAAATTTTCAAACCATGCTCTTGGTGATTGCTTCAGCAGACACTTTTCATTTCTCTGCCTCATATATACTTCTTCCTCTAAATCCCCACAAAAGAAAACACTCTTAAAAAATCCTGTTGAAAAAGAGGCCCTGATTGGCTACCAAGGATATCAAAACTCGTATGGAATTCATTTTTAACACAGGTGCAAAGGTTTTCTGGTAGTCAATCCCATATGATTGGATATATCCTTTTACCACCAACCATGTTTTATACCTTTCCAGTGCACTATATGTTCTAAGCTTTACTGTGAAGACCCATTTGCATCCCACTAGTTCCTTGCCTCTTGGCAAATCTACCACATCCCAAGTACCATTTTACATACCAAGTTGTAAATTTGGATTTGAGTATAGTGTGTGGATATGTAGTCTTTAGGGTTAGATACGGGAAAAAGAAGAGTTTTGGAGAAACGTAAAGAGTACATTTTTTTATAAGAAAATATCATTAAAGATGGGGAAAAGCCTTCCCAACCAAAAGAAGCACCAAAATACAATAAGAGGAGGTTACATATTGTTTGCAATGTTAACCCAACCCAATTTTAGCTCCACAAAGGGGAGATTAACAAGCTCCTTACAAATGTGGACCCACCAAAGACATTTGTCATGCGCCTTCCTGTATACAACAAGAGAAGGCTCCATACAATCTTCAAAAATTTGGTTATTTCTTTCCTTCCAAAGAGACCATCAAATAGCGGCCAGCCACATTCTCCAAAACCTTTCTCGTTTGCCAGCCCTCCCAACAAGCCTCCATTGAAGGAAGAAAGAAGTACTGCAATTGGGTATAACCCAACTTTGATTAACTTCTTGAAAAAACATAGACCAAACTTCAAAAGTAAAGGGGCAATGAATGAGAATATGATCAATGGATTCTTCCGTAAAGAGTATATTATGCTCTCTCTATTATTCTTATTATGAATACTACTTAAATGTGAAGGGGCACAACAAAGATACCAACCCAAACCAGAATTTTTCTCCTTGGACTTGTTGCCCTCCTCTTTGATGTACTTGGGTGATCATAAAACTTCTTAGTGCAAAAGTTGCCCCACTTTTGGTATCCCTAAAAGCACCAGATTTATATCCCTTCTTGAACATGAACCACCTCACCATTTCCTCGAACCACTTCACCATTTCCTCGGCCTCCAAAGCCAATTGATAGAACTCCTCAATGCTATGAATGGAGTGCACTATAAACTGTGTAGCCCGTACTTCAGCCCACTAACATGGTTTTTAAAAGAACATATTTCCACGACATGTTTCCGTTTCCACAGTGATGCAAGACAGCTTAAGAACTGCTATAAACCTGCGGGCAATGGGCCCAAAGAGAAACCAAAACACAGACTCAAGTATGGTTGGGAACAACCCTATACATGTAGACTTATGACATGAACAAAAACGTGAAACTCGGGTTTTAATATTTTGGCAGAACTTAAGCAGATCAGAAAACAAGGGTAGGATGACTGGATTCACTTGAAACTTTGAAGGCTATTACAGGAATTAATGAAGAACAGTCCCTCCAAATAGCAAAACAATCAGATAAATCTAAGTACATGAACTAATCAACAATCAATTCCGTACTTAAAAATACAGTAAAACATAATGTAAAAACCAACCCAGCAAATAGTTATAAACTTGAATCCAACAGTTATAGCAGGTTGTATAAAACTTCCAGAATTTAGAATAGACGAGTGTCAAAGGACTACATAAAAATAATAATAATAAGTTTAAGACTACATTTTTTTTCGATAATTAAGTTTTAAGACTATATGACAGAACACATGTAACGATGGTATAAGACAGTCCAGAATGTGAGAACTCAAGAACAGATCAGATTAGCCAATAAATAATCTTGAACATTTATTTAAAGTTTCAATATAGGATTTATCTGTAGAAGTGTACAGGATGCTATCCCTGTTGCCTTGATGCTTGCATGATATAAAAAAAGAAGGAAGGATGAAGAGGTTCCAATCGGCACCAACTGATTGGTTGTTAGCAGCACTGATGTGGACAACATAAAAAGGCTCTTGTATGTGCCACCAAGCCACCAAGGGCCATCCCATATCTCTCTCATCCTTCCCAAACTCCTCCAAAAATTTCTGGCATAGGCTGCCATCACACGGCCCATACACACCAGTGATGATCCAGAAAACTCCTGAACCTTTCATCCTCCCCCTGATTGACTCCGAGAAAGATTCCAAATGAAAACCTTCCATCTCCACCTTGCCGCATACCAAAACACCCATATTCCCCCAGAAGCCCCTTTAGATGGGAGGGGCACACCATTTACGATATCGAACGAACATACCTAATGCAAAATAGATCTGTTTAAACTCTTCAGTTTTGTTTCTTACAACAATACCACCTCAGCCTTACTTTTCCTAACCATCTCCCTAACAGCTGATCTTTTCTCCTGACAACCCAAACCTCTCACATTCCATGAAAGAACCGAAAAACTCATTTGAAACCACAACCCAAAACACCTTGGGCTCCTCTGAGGGAGTGTAGCCCTTTTCGACTAACACTGCTCACACTTCAATCATAGTTTATGTCACGTTGCAGGTTCTTCACTTCACGAGGAACTTTGATGTTCTTTCTGCAAACAACCTGAGCAAAAACTTCTCTTTCCAGCACCATGAACAAATCTAAAGCCTGTTGTTCCACCCCTTCAAATGAAAGACCAAAGAACTGACTCACAGAGCACCCACCTTGACACCTGGGATAGCGATTGTTCCAGCTCTTCGACCCTCATCAGAGCCATTGAGGAGTTGCACCTTCTCTTAATTCACTTGTAGATGGAGAAAAGACTCTAATAAGGATGTGAATCTCATGCATTCAAGGAACTACCTCAAAGGTTAACTAGTGACATTGGAGTTGCAGGCCGTTGTTGATTGGAGCCCCATATACAGTACACGAACTGACCTTTACATTGTCACCACTTGCTCTCTCCTTTGGAAGATCAACCCCACTAGTGCCAACCTAAGTTCAAATTCATCCTCTGGAAAATTAGGTGAACCGAGAGACTCTGCACCCTCTACATAATTCTCACTTCCATCGCTCTTTTCTTCATCTTGTTGTCTGCCAAAATCTCAATCAGGAGTACAGTAGTCGCGGAGAGGCTGACCTCTTCCAACCGAAGACTCCCCTGCTTCCCAAATGCCTCCAAAACAACCCAGAGACTGGACTTCAGAGTTCCATTCATTCCCTTTAACCTGCACACCCCTTTTTTGATTTTTCAGTGGGTTTAATAACCCCACCAAAGTGAGCCAAGACCCACTCCTTCGTTCAGGACTATCTTTTTTAGCCACAAAAGGTTTATTTGTCCTCAACATGTCGATCAATCCTTCAGACCTATTAAAAGGTCATGAGGTCATTTTTGGAATGCAAGTATGATCAACCCAAACTCCCTAAAGACAGAACAGCCCCTGGGTCCACCATCCCCTTTTTACTTTTCACTATAAGAGAAGGGGTACAAATGTCCAACATGGTATCCTTCAAAGAAAAATCATCCTTACCCCGAAAAGATGAAAAAGTCCTTCATTCCATATCCCCCTTCTGCCTAACTTAAAGGTCAAAAACATCCTTGTTGCATAAATCCCACCTTCTCCTGATTTCAGCGTTTGAGTTCGAGATCAATTCAAAATTTGAATCTGTAATCTGGCGAACGTTGTACCTAGGGTTTCAAAAACCAGAAAACCAGCTTTCCTTTTCCCGCAAGGCCGGAAAACTGGAAATCACCTACTTTGGCAGCTTCCTTTGTCTTGCTCCCTCCAACCCATTCATCCCTACTGCAACCCAGGTTGTATTACAGGGTAATCCACACCCAATAAACCCCCTCCCCATCTTCCAAGTTCTACCTTCACCAATCTACGGATTTTCTAGGATCACATGGCCTCAATTTCATCCTAACCCAGCGAACGTCCATCATATTTGCCGAACAGGAAATGATATTAACAAGTCCTCCACAAGCATCTCCGATCTCCACAAACTTAGTATACTTCCAAAGGTGGAGGGGCAGACCTCTAGCACAAATCCATTGAGATCTGAAAAGGGATTGTTAACAATAGTACCCACAAAAGGCATCCACCGGTGGAATACAAGTCTTCCTGGTGCAATCCTCCGAGTTCCATGAAAGTCCAACCAGCAGGCTTCAGCCCAGAATTCTCCAAACATCAAACCCCTGTTTATCTAAAGGGGGAAGATTGAGGGTTTTCCCATTTGTAGCACTGCAGCCTGAATCAGCTCCTCAATCATCGACCAAGAAAGCCTTTCATCACCTCTCTCAATGCAAATTGCCAATGGCCACCTACCAAAGTCCTCTTTCTTCACCCATTGACGCTCAAATCTCTTCTCTTTCAAATCCCTCCGACTCTTACCATGTAGCAGGGGGAACTCCTCTCCTCTACACAAAACCCCTTACGAATCTTAGTTTATCGCACTCCAAAAAATTTGAATCCAAGACCCTAGCAAGTTTCTCCAGCCTAAGCCATCTTCTTCCTCCGGAATGATGATCCTACAACCTTTCCCACTACAAGGGTAAACAAAGACTTCCACAAAGCAACCACAACAATTAACATGCCTCCGCACCACCAGCACTTTATCTCCTTCATCATTCGGTCTGGAAAGTTTATCACCTTCAGGAAGCCTAGAGACCAATTTTAAATTCTCCGATAACCATCTAACCAATTGAGGTTTAATCCAAAAAAAAAAAAATTGATATATCCTTTGCCTCCATCAGCTCAATAACCATTGGCTTCCTCACTATCATTCCTAAGGAAATTTCTAAAACATCTCTCAAGAGTGTTAGCCACTGAAGCTGGTATGGTGAAAAGGGAAAGCATGAAGTTGGGCATGCAAGCAAGGGAGCTTTTGATTAAAGTAAGCCTGCCACCTTAAGCGAACAAGAGGCTTTCCAAGATTTCAAGTTTCTAACCTCCCTTTGACGCGGTCAATCATAGGGTCTCAGACCGAATTGGCTTTGAATTTGGACCCTAATGGGAGGCCAAGATAAGAAGAAGGAAGCCCGTTTTTGAAACCAAGAATTCTAGCCAAGAGGTTGATATTATCCACTTCCCTAACCACATAAATTTCGCTTTTAGCCAGATTAACTCTAAGACCCGAGAGAGCTTCGAAACACCTTAAAGTGCACCTCAGGGCACCCGATTGCATCACTTCAGCACCACAAAGAATCATAGTATCATCAGCAAATTAGAGGCAAAAGATGGAAGGCCCCTCGATACCCACATTAAACCCCCTAATGAATCCACTTTCTGCTCTCTTAATCATGCGGCTTAGGGCCTCAGTGATAACAACGAATAGGAATGGGGAGAGAGGATCCCCTTGCCTTAGACCCCAGAGCTACAGAAGAAACCAGCCGGGCACCCATTAACTAACACCAAAAATGGCAAGAGTAATAGGGCCTTAGTAGTAATAGGGTTTTGGTAGAGCATTTGGAGATTCACGGGCTTCTTTGTTACTCATTTATTTTGAGTTGTTGTGAAAGATGACTCGTTTAAATTGGAGACTCTTGCGCTTCTTCATGGCCTTCATCTAGCTACTTCTCTAAAGGATTGAGAATCAAATGGTCAAGGTGATCCAGACACAATGATTGTATCGATCACCATTGGAATGGTTCATGATGGCTTTCTAATCTCCCAAAGGAGGCTCAATTCCCTTGCAAATAAGCAAGAAGATCCTAGGGAGACCATGTATGTTTGGAATTATCTTCTTACACAACTAATGTTATGGTACTTTTGTACTTTGCATCTTTTTTTCGTTTTCTCTCAGACTTCTAACTTTTAGATTTAGTATATCTATTATTTTATGTAATCATTGTTATTTGTCATTCATTAAAAAAAAACACAAGCTATTACCACAAAATTGTGTCCCGAATAGACATATTGACTAAGATAAGAATATGTATGATGGAATGATAACTAGTGCTTAGATAATTATGGGAGAGACGAACAAGTTTGCGATCACAATAGCTTCACACCAGTGGTCAGCATTGAGCTCGTATCTCTTTGCCTTAGTTATGGATGAATTAACTAGGCATATGCAAAAAGCATAGTCACTAAAGCGAGAAGCAAAAGCAGTGGAAGCAATGCGAAAGTGAGAAGCAGGACGCAAGGCTCAATAAATCATTGGGAAGCGAGAAGCGAAAAACAATGACAAAGTAAATAACTATAAAATATAATCAATAATTTCAACAACAATACAATAAAGTAAATTAACTAAAAGAAAGTACAAAAAACCTAAAATCTATACTATGTAAGTACAAAGAATCATGGCATATAAATCAATATGCAAACCATTTGTTACTAGTACGGCCAACTATACTTTAGATTTTACCATACATAAGTTTTTTTGTAGATAACTCACATCTTAGAGTTAGACCATAGAAGACTTTATATAAAAACCATCATATTTGAATAAAATAATATAAACAATAAATTCAATTCTAAATCTTTTTTTCCTAAAAAATCATTACTAAATCTCATAGATATTATTTTATTTAATGATTACAGTATAAGATTTACATTAAATAAAATACAATATTGTTTCTTGGATCGCTTCTCAGTCGATTCTCTAGACGTTTCTATTCACTTCTCCAAAGGCTTCCACTCGTTTCTCTAGATAGCTTTCACTTGTTTCACTGAGCTTTCCACGTTTAGGAAGCACATTTTCCTCTACTTGGAAAGCGAAATGGAATTAGCTTCCCAAACGAACTTCGCAGGAAGCGAACTTCTCACCTTGTATCAAGCTTCCCTACAACTATGGCAAAAAGGTACCATGGTGTATGTTATTTTTTTATGATGTTATTTTGAATGAAAAGATTAGGAAGAGGGTAAATGCCTATTTAGAAATATGGTGGAAAGGTCTAGAATCAATACAATTTACAATAAGCCTAACCAAAAACAAAAACTATGGAACGCAGTTTTAGGAGTAGAAATACAAGAATAATTGAGATTGATTACCAAGAGATAGCCCAAAGTGACCACTTTTGTTACCACGGTCCAGGTGCTTCTAAAGTGTTGTGTGATAAACAAATACAATTAAAATTGAATAACAAAATTTTATAAGACAATCCATGCTATATAGAGCAAAATTATGGGCAGCCAAGAAACAACGCATGCATAAAATGACTGTGGTTGTGATGAGGATGTTAAATGTATGAGTGGAGAGAGTAGAAAGGATAAAATGAAAAATTAATCCATTTATGGGAGCTTAAGTATAGCACCAATAGGTGATAAGATGAGAAGATTCGGTCATGTGATAATGACCAATGATTGCAACAGTGAGGAGTGAGATGGTGCAAGTTTAAGGTAGGGTTGTAAATAGAGCGAATTCGAAGTGGTGTCTATACATCTACATTTTATTAGTCTAACATGTATGTCCATCCGAATTCGCATCCGAAATTCGACGGATGTTTGAAAAGTGAATTCGCATTTGACTCCATCTATCAAATTGAATGTCAAATGCGAATCCGGATATCCAATAAGTTTTAAAAAGAAATCCCCTATCATCAATCGACAACTCCGTTTGAAGAAACATCTTTGGGAGAAAATCCTTTAAAAAAGAAACCGATATGATTTTGAAGGGGAAAAAAAACCTGATTTTGGGGGAAGAAGAAGAAGAGTTTTTGGGGTATTCATGGCAGGTGACCAAGAAGAAGAAGAGAAGAAAAATAAGTGAAGAAGAAGAAGCAAGGAGTTCACTGCGTTGTCATTGCCAGCGGTCACCATTGTCGCTGCCGGATGACGCCTTGCTTCCGGATCTGATGACCCCTTGTGGCCTTGCCCCTTCACATCTATATGTTCGACTAGGGTTACTTAGTTTTTATTTTGATTTTTTTAATTACAACCTCCCCCCTTTTAAGTTTATTTATTTATAAAGATGCCCTTAAAAAAAGGACTTGACATAAGACCACCCTCACACTTTATTATTTTTTTATAAAAACCTTTATCATTTTATATAAATATATATATTTATACATATAACATTTATTACATTAATAATTTATAACATATATATATATATATATATATATATATATATAACTTAATCGGATGCGAATATTTAGCCAGAGCGGATGTATATATATCTAGATTCAGTTTGTTTATAATTGAATATTTATTAAAAGAATCGAATATTTAATCAAATCAAATTTTGAAGCATCCGTACTTGCTTTAATCGAATCGAATGCAGATGCGGATGCTTAGGCGGATAGTTGATAGCCCTAGTTTAAGGTGTTAAAAGAGCAAGAGAAAGGCCAAAATTGACTTTGATTGAAATAGTAAAGAAAGACATGGGTGCTTGTGATTTAACAGCAAATAAGGTCCAAGAGAGAGTGAAATGCATGACAATATCCACGTAGCCAACCCTAAGTACTTGGGATAAGGCTTTGTCGGTATTAGAATTTCATTAACGATGCAATGGTCATGTAAAACCTTACTAGGTTATGTCACAAAAAACTAACCTATATTTATTGTATGAAAACCTTGGTTACGTAAAAGACCAAGAATTAAGACCTTGTTAAAACAATAGATTTAGCCACTACAAGGTTATCCCCTAGATAAATAAGATATTCCTTCTTGGACAAACTAACACCCTCTTTTAGGATTAAAGTACTTTCGATGCAATGGAATCCAACCAAATCCAGGAAATTAGCTATTACTCATATCATAAACAGCTGAATTGTGTGTGTACTTTCGTCTCGATTTCCAATGGAAGCATCATTAGAGACCCAGATGAAAATACTATAATACATGATTTCCTTCGATGGACATTGATCCAGCATAATCGTGGAATCTCACACTCATTGGGTTGGACCATTTGTATATTGTACATTCAATTTGGAAACAGGAGCCAACTCCTTGATCTTTCTCTTCCCTAGCTATTGAGGGGAAGACATTGATTTCATGGAAAGCCTAGCAAGCTTAGAAATCCATACAAAAATTCTCAAACTATTATGGTACACATCTATTAAGATTTAAAGAGAGAAGCCATGAAAATATTCTACCTACAGTTAGCACTTCTAACTTCAGACGTAACTTATACTTTCTTTCATCATATCAAGATGTGAAAGTAGACAAGAGTTCTTCATAACTGCACATATATGAATAGCTAGATGTTTATTATGCATAAGAGGATTTAAAGACAAAGAACAAGTTTTGGTGTGAAAACAAGTAAACCTTCAAAATAATATAGAGCAAAATATATTCTTTGTATTAAAGAATAAAAAGTTCCTGAATGTACAGACTACAGAGACCCGATGACTTCCAAACCATGAGCAAACTACCACACAACAACGACAGATCGCATGCATGCACCTAGCAACACGATATAATCCACACTTGAATATGCTTTAAAATAAAATTATCTTGATATTATCTTCACATTAGAACCTTAGCCCGTAAGTCATGCATAAGTACTAAAATTGTAAAAGCAATGAAACACAACAGAGGGATAAAGCTTTCAATGGTTACCTTCGAGCCGAAAGCAAGTGCTGTTCTGCATCTGTATACTGTTCCTTTTCAATCAAGGAACAAGCTGTGTTGTACGCCAGCTCAAAACTGCTAGTTGCTTTAACTCTTAGGGCATCCATCATACCTTGGACTTCAGAAGCCTTTCCAGCCAAAATCAACCCAGCAACAATATTTATCTCCAAGGACTCAATCTTGAACTTTTGAAGCTTCTGATATATATCCATACAAGCATCCATTCTTCCTAAGCGATAGAGAATCTGTGATTCTAGTTGCATAGCAGCAGAGTTTCTCTCCTGGCTTTTCAAAGATTCCAAAGCTTCTTCTAACTTGTTTTGTCTGTATAAGCAATACGCCTATTGGAAAGAAGAGAAAAAAGTCACATTAAGGCAAAAATTCAAGGTTTAAGGACAAACCAATAAAAGCAGTAGAAACATGCAAGGGAAACCCATAGACATACTGACAAAAGAGAACATCCAATAGAAATACAAGTAGAATGAAGCTTTTTTTTTCTGTGTGAAGCATGTGAAAGAGTTAAACAAAATATAATATCCGTAAGTGTAAGAATCTTAATCGCAAAATAAATTTACTCTAATTAATTCAGAAAAGTGGACAACAGGTGAAGAAGTATGAAGAATGCATCCGATAAATACATTCAATCAGCTTAAATTTCTCGGAAACTAATGTGACAATGGCAGTGTACAACATTTAATTGTTAATATAAACAATGTAAAGCAGGTAGAGAACCGGGCAAACATGTTTAAGGAACCAGGTAATCACAGTGTACAGCACTAAATTGCTACAACATAGTAAAGCGGGGGGTAGGGAATCGGGTCAAACATGTTTCACCAAGTTATGACAATTAGAATTTGATATTCAGTAGTGCCATGATGGGAATGGAGCTTCAATTTCTAAAGATCTTTTAGCTGCCAGAGACTACACAGTTGCCAGAGAAGATGTCTGGTCCTAATTGCCGTTTCCTTCAAATCGAGTTCGTATCATTTGAAGTTAGGCTCGATGACAAACATTTCATTGTCACTGAACATGGTAGAGGAATACCACTGATGCAGCCAATTTGATGAGACTCATGTACATGCCTCTTCAGAAGAGAACACAATTTAAATCGATGTAAATTTTGGGGGATTTTTTTATAGTTATCTTGTATTACGGGGTCCTATGTAATAAAGCAAAGTGACCAAATTTTTATAGGTTTTGCAGCACAACCAGCTAATATTTTGGCATTTTTTGGACTTCAAAATCAGCCAAATATGGGTCCCACATGTGCTGGTCGTACAGCCATTATTTAAGTCAAAATAGGAGACTATGAAAATTCAAGGTGGGACCCATTCTGCGAAGTCATACAGCCCACTAATTGAGTTTGTTTAGAAGATCTTTTTAGAGTCCTAGTGGAGCCCAACAATCTTGGTCGACAGCCCATATGTCTAGCAAGTTTATTGGTCTTTTTTAGAAGTTTATTTTATTAGGAGTCTTAAATTTTAGTACTCGTTTTAGATTGGGAAAATTGCTCAAGTCCTAAAATCTAGGGATCTTTTAAGTTTTAAATTGGGTTTTTTAAGCATTGTAATGCCTATATAACACACCCACACAAATTGAATAAAGGTAGTAAAGATTATGAAAATTTGAGTGCATGTGGGTGTAGTGGGTTGCGACCCAAGCTGTCTCCTCTCTCTTGTGGGTTGAGTCGTGGACTCCCCAAGCTATCCCCTCTCTCCTCATCTTTCTTTCTTCCTAGTTTCTCTCCTTGTTCTCTCTCTCTCTCTTTCCTCCTTCCACGAGTTCCACTTCTCCTCTCTTTTGTTCTTTCTTTCTTCCTTTAATCTTCTTAATATGCCTGTTGTTTTCTTTAATTATAAATGCAGTAAGTCCACCATTAAGGATTAGCAAGAAACCTTCAAGATCCCATTTTGTTAGGTGTTCTTGGTCTCAAACCCAGAAATTAAGCCCCTATTTGCCCCACTGTTTTGCCCCAAATCAGTCCC
>JAOXJP010080766.1:0-14993 GCA_025762735.1 Platanus orientalis
ATCTATTTATTTCTTTGTGCATATCTAGTTAGATTAGAATATGCTTCTTAAGTTTCCACGATTTTTACAATATTTCTCTTCGATATTTCCGACATTTCCAATATATGTCTTATTTTGGTCTGACCGATATTTCTACCGACACCGACATTTTGAACCTTGGTAGGAAGGGTGGGATGACAACCACTGATTGTTCCCTCTTTTGTGGCTTAAAATTTCAACCAATGGGTCCCACACATTGAGCTGGTCATCCAGCTAACAATGGAGATTCTTCGGAATCTTAAAGTCAACATAAAGGGGGCCACTTGAGTTGAGTGGTAGTCAAAAGCCCTTGTTAAAGAATTTAGAAGTTCGAGGATAAGGTAAGTGTCCCAAAAACTAGGAAAGAGAGTTAGTTAATTAGTAGTATTTTAAATTAGGAAAGTTTTTATTGAAAGGTTTTAGATTGTTTCTAGGAATTTCTATTTTTTATTGTTTCTAAATTTTATCTTGTAAGGCTTATAAAGCCCATGCGACATGAAGAATAATTGAATTAAAAAATCAGTGTTGCTTGGTTGGCCGTGGGCCTCTCTCTCTCTCTCTTCCTCCCTCTTGACGTAGGTTGAGTCCACGATTCCCCTCTTTCTTCTCTCTTCCTACTTTCTCTCCCCATTCGCTTATCATCCACAACCCCTCTTCCATCCCTCCTATCTCACATGACTTCTTTTCTCTTCTTCCTTCTTCTCCTTCATTAATCTTCTCTATTCATTAGTCTACTTCTTCTTTTATTTCTCTATCCTCTATTTTTCTCCTCTACTTCTATCTGTCTTATTATGTACTCCATTAATATTATTCTTCTCCCAGTAGGCCAGTATATCTTCTCCATCTTTTCTTCTTCTAATACTCCTAGTTACTTGAGTTGCTGAACTGAAAACTGCAGAAGTCAGAAGTCAGAAGCCACTGTTGGAACTCCTAGAACTATTTCTGGGCCTAATCCAATCAATCAACTAAAGAGGTAATCTGATCTGGTTTCATTACAGTTTGTCCTATTTAAATCCTTATTTGATTATCTGAATTCCTTAGGCTATTCCTTGCCAAACCTTCTGTATTCATCTCTGTTAGTGATTGACATTATTAAGTGTTAACAGAAAAATCCTGGTTATAAAAATAAAAAATTCGCCCCTCTATTTGACCTCTCTCCTTCGAAGTTCTTTTAAGGTTTTCCTCCCTCGAACATAACTCTATCAAAGCCCTCAAAGTCCCCTTGAAAATCTCTGATTTCCTGAACTTAATTAGAGAAATTTCAATTTCTGGTTTAGGGTTTTGTGGAGAAAAGTGTACTGAACTGAACTATTAATGATTTGAGTAATTAAATCAAGTCCCAATCTTTGAAATTTTGAACGAAGGACTCTTTTGTAGTGCAATACTTGCCTTAAAATTTTCAGAATTTTCTGACACTTGGCAGGGGTATTTTGATAATTTTACCAAAATTACAGAATTAACCCTAATCTGAATATTAGTTTATTTCTGGTCCTGACCTTATTCATTGCATAGCCCATTTAAACTGACCCCTTCTCCTATTATCCTACATCAGTCCTACTTGTACGACACACCCAAAGCAGACCCAAATATGCAGAAGGAAGGCCCCATGCTTGCAGCTTAAATTAGCAGCCAATAAATGAAAATCTACAACCTCCCCAAACCCAAACATAACATTATTTAAGTTCAATTTTGAACATGAAATAGCTTCAAAGTACCTCGACACACACTTCAATAATCTGATCTGATAGTGAGAATCTTTGCAAAGTACGAGTGTTTCATCCACAAACTAAAGGCGGCCATTCACCCCAACTAAGAAACCCTCCAACAAGTCTCCCTATGCCACTCTTGCCACCAAACCATCCAAAGTTTTGGTTCTAATGCCCTGCATCCAACTTAGGTAAGTTTAGAGGATCCGGATCGAACACCATATGTCTAAATTGAACCCTTGGTATTTGCTAGCATGAGAACCACCCTCAATGCTTAAGTAACCTAGACATGGCCTAGAACGAACTGAAAGACCCCTGGACATATTGTGTTGGACTTTCGAAATTCAAAACAAAAAAGTTTAGAAAATACCATCTGTGACTGATCACACGATCCCTGACCGGTCAAGAGCGTGACCAATCACGAGATCCCTGACTCGTCATGAGCTTGACCGATCACAACTAACAGGTCACAGTATTCAGGTTTTTTTCTCCGAAGTGGTGTTTGTAGGACCCGTGACCAATCATAAGATCTCTAACTGATCACAGGTATGACACATCACGAGGTCTCTGACCGATCACAAATCTCCTAATTGGTCATGGTTCGAAAATCGAGAAAAGTTAAATCACATGCTAAAACGATATGTCAAACTCTAATTTGACCTCCACATGTGTGGGATCTCAATTTTGATGAAATATAACCCCTTTGTGATCTGATATGGGTCCAAAAGGCCATTTAGAACATATAAAGGGAACTCTCATTCTCTAAGAGTAATGTGAGTCTCTAATGCTTAGATCTAAATTTGTTTATCATTTTCTTTACAATTTCTTGTTGATTTATGGATTCTAACCATAAATCCATGGTTTAATCTTAGGCAAAAGAGGTGATTCAAGAAGCAAGAAAGTCCTACTTGAATACCTACTTAACTAGAAGAGAAAGAAGTATGTGGTAAGTAGTTATACAAGACTTACACTATTTCATTTATCTTCTAGGTTCTTAGGGGTCTTATATTGTTTATATGGAGGTTTTCCTTATAAGATTGAGAAGCCCTTTGTTAGGACCTTAAAAATCCTTATCTATTGTTGTATGGAGTCTTGCTATTCCATGCTAGGATCTTAGAAATCCCTAATTTGATTTGTAAAGAAAAACGGTTTTACATGATGTGTATGTGTATTTCTTTAGGATATTAGATTCCATGAGTTTTGAAAGCTGGTAAGTTTAGATTCTATGAATCTATAGTCTCCATGATATTTATTAATGTATGAAGAGTTTGATTTGCCATGAAAAACATGAACACTTGAATTGTAATAAAGCATCTTTTAATATATTAGTGAAAAAAAATGAAGAAATTGATTGAATACATATTCATCAAAAAAATTTTGATTGAATACATATGTAAAAAATGATTACAATCCATGTTGACTCCTATTAGAATGATAATAATTAATTGTAGCATATAAATTGTTAAGCGATTGTTATAAAATGATTCAATTAAGTTATAAACTGAAATTGTTGATGATTGAAAAGCATATGTAATAGGATTATTATTGAAACTCTCACTCATGTTAAGTATATTAATTGTATAATGTTTGAAAGCATAATGATAAGAACTCTCACTCATGTTGATGTTGCACATGTTTTTTGCACCATGTCTAAAGAATGTATCATATAATGACAAGATAAAGTATGTTGGTCATGAACTAATGATAAACAAAAACGGATAAAAAATTAAAGATAAGTATGAAGAATAAATATAAGTGTCAGGATAATGTATGAACCACCATGGAAAGTTAAAATGATGGCTAATGATAAGTGATAAGCAAAAGTGACTAAGATACAAAGAATAATGAAGTATGATGGTCTTCCCATTGAAGATATAAATCAATGGTGAAGTGTGATGGCATATGTAAGGAAAACAAATGTATAATGACATTTCCATTACGAATACAACTCAATGGCAAAGTATAACAGCCCTTCCATTGGGGTATAAGAATAGCTCTGTCAAATCATGAAATTTCAGAAAACCAAAGACTCTTTAATGGAGGCTTTAGGTAAAACAACATGGAATCTTTACATTTTAAAAGAGAATAAAGAAGGGAATCATAGGGGAAAGAGGCGGCTTTGTTAAGGGATCACATGAGAATCAAACCCCACAGTGAAAGATGATAAGAAATGAAGATTAGGGATGTGCGATTTTAAAAGTATTGCCCCAAGGTCCATTCATTGAGGGTAGACAAATTTTAGATGGGATTTTAATTGGTAATGAGTGTATTGAAGATAGAGTAGCATTAGGGCAGAGTGGGGTGATTTGTAAACTTGATTTGGAGAAAGCATATGATCATGTGAATTAGAGATTTCTCAATTATATATTGGGTAGAATGGGTTTTGGATCCAAATGGAGAAGGTGGATATCTTTTTGCTTACAATTATCATCATTCTCAATGTCAATTAATGGTTGCCCAAAAGGATTATTTGGAGGATCGAGGGGTCTTAGACAGAGGGATCCTCTATCTCCATTCCTCTTCATTATGGTGTCCGAGGCATTGAATAAAATGATAAGTAGAGCATAAATGGGATACATCTCAGGTTTTAATTTGGAGAGAGAAGAGGGAGTAACAATATCCCATCTCCAGTTTGCAGACAATACGATGATATTTTATGAGGCGGATATGAGACAAATTGGTTTTTTAAGATGCATCCTTGCTTGTTTTGAGGCCATATCTGAGTTAAAAATTAACTTGGATAAGAGTGTCTTATTTCAAGTGGGAGTTGATTGTGATATCGAGAGTCTAGCATAGATTTAAGGTTGTAAAATTGGACATTTCCCTTCATCTTATCTATGCTTTCCCCTAGGTGCATGTTATAAGTCAAAATGTATATAGGCTCCGATGATTGAAAGAATCTCTTCAAGGTTAGAAGCTTGAAAAGTTCCACTTTTATCAAAAGGGGAGAGATTGACTATGTTGAAAGCTACCCTTGTTGCAATCCCCAACAACTTTTTATCTCTCTTTTTGATTCCGGCATCAGTGGCAAATAGAATGGAGTCAATGTTTAAAAAATTCATTTGAGATGATGACATAGAACATCATAGGTACCACTTAGTGGATTGGAATACATGTTGTAAACCTATGTGTAATGGTGGTTTAGGTATTGAGAGGATTCGGATACATAACAAGGTTGTTTTGTCCAAATGGTTATGAAGATTCGGAGTTGAAGTGAGTTTCTAGCATAAAGTGGTGGTGGCAAGATTTGGACAAGAATCGCATTGGCAATCTAGTAAGGTAAGTGGGAGACATGGATGCGGGCTTAGGAAATCAATCATGGCAGGTAAGGAGGAGTTTTGGAAGCATATTAGATTCACAGTTAGATCGGGGGAGAATATTAGTTTTCGAAAGGATGTGTGAGTGGGGGAGACTCCCTTGAAAGATACTTTCACAAGTATATTTGGCCTTGCCATGAACCGACAGGTGTTAGTTGCCAATTGTTATGATGCAATCATAGGTTGTCGGGTGCCTAACTTGAGGAGAAACTCAAATGATGGGAGGTGGGTGAGATGATTAGGTTATTGGAGACTCTTGAGAGTTTTTGTCCTAACTCGGAAGGTCAAAATGGGTGGATTTGGAATCTAAATCGAAAACGGCAATTTTCTCCCTATCTACAATTGGTGAATTGTTCATCTCTGTGATTTCCACATCAACAGATTTGGAATGTGAATATTCCTTCAAAGGTATCCTTCTTCATATGGAATAGTTTATTGGATAAAATTCTAACGTTAAATCATATTTCGAGTAGAGGATGGAATTTGGCTAATCAATGCATACTATGCATGAGGGAGGCAGAATTAGTTAGCCACCTATTTATGCATTGTTCTATGGCTAGAAGGGTATGGGATTTCTTCCTTTCTCACATTAAAATTCCCTGGGTTTTTCCAAGACTTTTTAGTGAGTTCATGTTGAGTTGGATGCTTTGTGGAGTTACAAACCTATCCATGTCCATTTGACATTACCGAGAGTGATCTGTTGGGGATTGTGAAAGGAAAGAAATGGTAAAATTTTTATAGAGAAGTTTCACAATATTATTGAATTGGTGACCTCTATATAAATCCCTCTTTGAATGGGCTTCAATCTGGGCATCTTTTGATGATGGGGAATGGGAATCTATATGAATTTTGTAACTTTCTTTAGTTGTGGCTTTGACTTGTGATATCACCTTCACAGTGATTCACTCCCTTTGTACTCTTTATGTTTTGTTATTTTCAATAAATAACCTCATTATCATTAAAAAAAAAAAGTATGTAAACCTAGAAAATTTCAACAATACATACCTTGTTAATGGAGTTCAACACTTTAATATTTTTATGTTGATGAATTTCTAGCAAATATGAGAGCAAAGTTAGAAAAGAAAGAAGACAATGAAGATATGGGAGAGGGTGCTAGGAGATAGAAGAAGAGGTGGAGAAGTTGGGAGGATAAGGAAGCCTCAGGGCTGCACCTCAGGGTGCTAGAACCCATGAGAGAGAAAGAGGAAAACCTAGTGTATGCATCACCCTAGGAAAGAAGAGAGACCCACAGGCACCTTAGGAGACCACTCAATTCAAAACACACTTGTTTGTATTAATTCTTCACTCATTTTATTAATGGGGATAGGTTCCTTTAAGTAGGCTTTCAACATTACATGATTTAGAAACTTACTAAAACTTCAAACTTGCTACCTAAGAAATACTAAATCTTAAAACCTTCTAACACTCACACTTTCTAAAAACTAAAACTATTAAAAACTCCCCCTAGAAAGACTGTCAACCAACTCTCTAAAGGGCCCACACTTTGACTTATTGACCCACCTAACTTTTAAAAACACTATTCATGTCATCCACTAATACCCATTTAGTAATTTTGTCATAATTTTCCCAAATCTCCTCGGATTTGCGCGATCTTAGTCTCGTTAGAAAAGTAATTGAATAACCTCTCTAGTGACACCAAAAACAAACCAAAAGGACTAGTTTTGGCCTTATAAAACTTGGGCTAAAAGTGAGTGGCATGATTACTAAAAAAAAAAAAAACGAACAAACAAACATTGGCACTGACCTTATTACATAAACATATAAAATTGTTGTACCCCTTTTACACGATCCTAAATAACCCCACATAACATTTACATTTAAATCCAGCCCTCTTATGAGTGGGTACATACAGGACCCTACTAATATTGTCTGCATCATAAAACCTCTTCCTTCTTATCCCATTTGGATCTCTTCCAAAATGAATTTTCTCTCCTCTATCCTTCCAAAAATTGAATAGTTTCACTCCTGTTTTTTATTTAAGAAGTTTAAGCTTTGTCCTAAGCATTTGGCCAGGTCACCCTCCTATCCTCAAGGACACCCACCAAAGTAAGAATATAATAAGACTAACCAAAATAAACCTAGTATTGCCCAACTAAGCTGGAATTCTTGTTAACCCAACTAATGAAATTAAGAAGCCTATTCTTAATTATCAAACAGAGGACCAGCCCATCCCTGAGTGACAAGCTCAACAGAGATTGAATCGACATAGACAGCAAGAGGCACTGAAAACACTGCATGTAGTCGTAGAAAGAAACTGTACAATTAATACCAGATGTTGGCAGCCTACTAGCATAGAAAATAAGCACTCTCACAGCCCCATACATGTAATAATATCAATGCACCTAGCTAACAGATGAAACCATCAGATCTTCAGAGAAGATGCACCCTATCAACCAGCATGCAACAGAACAAGGAAAACATCATGCACAACAGCCCCCTGATATCCTGTTACTGCCACTATAACTAAACTCCAAATTCGAAATTGAGCATGATTTCACAGATCATCCTGTTTGATTTCCACTCCAAAACAAAGCAAAAAATAAGAGCCACATCTAAGAAGGTAGACAAACAACTTCAAGGCTTGAGAGAGAGAGAGAGAGAGGAGAAGAAAAACAAAACAAAACAAAACAAAAACAGCTATCAAAATCGCCCCAAACCCAAATGCATAATTATCCAAAAATAATAATAATAATAATAATAATAATGCATCACTTAACAGCTAAACAGCCGTAAACCACTGTGTATACTGTTCGTAAAGTTGCATATAATTAATTCGTCAATTTTTTTCAAGACCAGCTAATAAGAAATGTTTATTTCATTCAAAAGGGGATGTCAGTAGCACAACTCCATATAACCGATTACAAGTTAACAACCTCTTCCTTTTAGAATCTTACGTATACATATAGATCGAGATAGAGCTACAAAAAGAAAATGTCAACCAAAAGCACCTTCCACACCCACCAACCATTACTGATTCTCTAGTTGCTAAAGAAAATAAGGCGAGAAGACTCAAATTATCCTATCATAGATGCTAGCAACATAGCTTCGATAAAAATAAACCTGTTCCTTTCAAATATGCTTAGAACCGGAGGAAGGATTGTCATTTAAAACACTCGGAATGGAACGAGAAGCACTAACTCACCTTCTATCGTCCGGTCCAAAGCCACCACCTCTAGGACTTCCACGGCGTCCATCATAACCCCCGTCATCTCTCCGAGAGCGCTTGAAAGGCGGTGGCGGAGGCGACCGTCGCGGAGGGGTATGGCGACGGTCGCGATACGGCGGAGGGCTTGGGCTGCTACGACGCTTGTAATCCCTCTCCCTCTCCTTTGGTGGAGGGGACCGGTTCCGATCGTGGTAATCGCCCCGGCGATTAGGAGGACGATCGATGTCACGGTCATCTCTCCTCTCCCTCGAATCTCGGTCTCTTTTCCTCGGCGGCGGAGGCAGTGATGGCGGGTCAGGTTCATCGTTCGATGATTTCTCTTTCTTCTCGGATTGTCGGTCTCGACGGCGATCCAGGGATTCGACAGGCATGTTCATGACCTCCGCCATGAATGAAGAATCGAAAGCAGAAAACCTAAAACCCAGAAACCCTAGAAAATAAGAGAAGTGAAGAGACCAATGAAACTGCTTTCAATAGATAAATTCTCCGCTGCTGCGACAAAATAGCAAAAGCAAAAACCCTAAAAATTGCAGAAGCGTTGGGAAGGTGATGAATGATGACTTTTATCGATTCTTCTTCCTTCTGCTTTTGAAATCCTTTTTTCTTTTATTTTGGTGATAAAAATCGAGGTAGAGCCACAGGAGCATTTGATGATGAAATGCACATGTTTTTATTGTTTAGGTAATCGATGATACGCACATGTATAAGCATTCCCTGCTTAACCACACGATCGTAGCTGATTACTATGCACAAACTTAGGGCTCTCAATTGGGCACAAACTTAGGGCTCTCAATTGCGCCGGGCTGGCTTGAAGCCCGATTTGTCGGCGATTTGGGTTGGGCTTGGTTATTTTTTATTTTAGCCCAAAACCCGCCCGAACTAAACATCCTAAGTATACTACATATAGAAGGTTGGATTAATATGGTGTAAACTAACTACTTGAATAAACCTAATCCTATTTTATCTCATCCCCCCTTGCTATTCCTTTTAACTTCTGAATCGTCGTTAGATGCCTACAAGCTGCAAGTTCTGCAAGTTCCACTCTATGGGAATCTTGTCCTTTCCATGATCAACACCCTCTCCTACTGCCAATCCACCCTACACCCCTACTATCGCCCCACAGCTAGACCTGCCCCCATCCCATATTTGCTACTCTTCTTGACATCATTCACTCCCTCGTCATACACCAATTGTCTGTATAAATGCTTCTCATAGGGTGGAGGATTGTAGAAGGGGGTACCCAGCTCGTGGTGTTGCAGCCGCATTTAACAGAACTGCCAGAGGAGTATATGGATACTATTAGCACCCCAAGACCTAGCTCGGTGCGGGTCTAAATACAATCCAAGGAGGGGACTATGCAATGGCGGATGAGCGTGGCTAGGCAGACCTAAACATCTGGCCTTTGAGGAATGATCAAACAGGCAGGCATGGGCAGATGGCCCAACAGCCTGGCCAACAGGGGCATGTAGACTCTGAGCATTGCTAGAGGCATGGTGGGCATGTGTTGCGCATGGGCAAGTGGCACAAGCAGCCCCATGACAAGCTGGAAGCAAGGGAGTAGCATGCAGCACATGTCAACCTAGGCTACACATGGGCAGCTGGCCCAGGCAGCCTAGCACGTAGCAGAGGCAGCAGCACACCCAGGCTGCACATGGGCAACTGGCCCAGGTAGCCTGGCGTAGATCAAGGCCAAGCAGAGACCCGAGGGGGTGCCAAGCATCAGACACCAAGGGGCCAGGCCCATAGCACAAGGGCCAGGCATGCGTGGCACAAGCCTAAGGTAGGGGTGCTAGGCAGGCGTGGCTCAGGCCTAGGCCTCAGGCCCAAGCACGTGAGACAGCCAGGCACGCACGCATGGGCGCATAACAGCCGCATGTGCACGCACTATGTGCTCAAGACAAGGCCCCGAGACAGGCTGATGTGCACCATGCCAAGGTGCCCAGACAAGCCCCTAGACATGCGGGGGCATAGGTAGGACAGCACCTTAACATGGCTCCCATCAAGCACTCGCGACAGGGCGTTGGGTGCATGGACGCAAGTGGCTTGACGTGGCAAGCATGGCGGGCATGCAAGCATGCATGTGTGCTCGCATGCGCATGGTGGATGTTGCCATGAAAGATGTGTGCATGCAGCGTGGCGGGCGTGCTTGGGAGCATGCTAGTGATGTGCACGAGGGCAGTTTTACTTATGGAGCAAGGCACGCCCATAACACGGGTGTGCAACATAGCAAAGCCGCGTGGTCTGACGGTTGACTCAAATGTGGGTGCAAGGTTAAGTGGCCTGATGGGGCTGGGCAGTAAGCAAGGTCATGGTGCAAATGGCCTTATGGTGGGGTGCATGGCCTGGACGTGGAGTGCAGGTGGCCTGATGGTGGGGCACATGGCTTAGTCATGGTACATATGGCCTAATGGTAGGGTGCATGGCAGGGTCGTGGGCCAGGTGGCTTCCATGGCTTGATGGTGGCCCGCATGACCTAATCATGACATAGTAGTGTAGGGCTCATGGGTTGAGGGTGTGACATGGCCTGGACGTGGGGCAATTGGCACAACAGAGTGTGGCCTTTGACTGGTGGGCAAAGTGGCCCATGTGGCATGCTGAGCTTGGCTTGGGCAACACATGGGCTTGGCTTGGGTGCAACCAACAATGCAAGCTGGCATTCTCCAAGGTAGCTATGAGGGACATAGGACAGGTAGGTAGGCTCAGAGGACACCAAGTGCATAGGTAGTGGGGCAGCAAGCATGGCTCAGATGTCATGCCTGCTAGGTGTTCGAAGAAAAGCCTGAACCAGTTTCAGATCAGCTTTTGGGTACATATAAGGGGGCCTACGAGCCTACCTTAAAGGATGTATTGGTGACCTATTTAGAGGCCAGCCACCTTGTCCTTGGGGCAGACATTGGGTGTGAGAACTAGTCCCTTGATTGTAAAGCAATAAAATGGGCAATGGCCCTTTAAGCTAATTGTGTTTTGTGTGTGAACAGTGTGTGTAGGTTATGCAAATAATGCGGGTTCTCTACTTAGTCCGTGGGTTGTTTTAAAGTCTTTGACTAGCACGTCTAGGGGTGCTTGGAGTAGGCTTTGGGGGTTAGACTCGAACTTGCGGTCTCTTCTCTTGAGGAAGGCTGTGAGCTAAGTCAAGGCTGACTTAGTGCTGGCATGTGGTGTTGCAAACTAGAAAGTGAAAAAATTTCTAAGTGTTGTGGACCCGTGATGATTTGGTATTAGAGCGTTGTTGCATGCTTGCAACAAGTGTGATAGCTAGCGGTAATGCAATGGATGCTTAGAAGGAATGAGTAATGTTGGAACAAGTTGTAGGAGAGCTACCTGACTTCAACCAGCAGGCTTTCGACATGGTGGTGCATGTAAAGACCTTGGAAAAGTTTGTCATGGAGCAATGTGGAGACTGGGAGGCAAATAAGGCTAATCTCACTTCGGATTTGGCCTTCTTGACAGAGCTTTTCAAGGCTAACCTGCAGGCATAGGTGATGAAGTGGCTCTACTAAAGTTGGCAATGTTAGTTTCTCCAGCACGGACTAAACAGTCACCACAAAAAGCTAAGGTGCCGGAACCATAGCCTTTAGATGGTGCACGCATTGCAAAAGATCTGAAAAACTTTCTCTAGAATATGGAACAGTATTTTCAAGGCTATTCATACCCTAGAGGAAGAAAAGGTGACCCTTACAAGCATGTTTCTCATTGGTGATGTGAAACTGTGGTGAACACGCTGCGGCGATGATGCGTCAGCAGGAAGACCCTCAATTCTCACTTGGGAGGCAATTAAGAAAGAACTAAAGGATCAGTTCTTACCTTGCAATATGGCATGGATAACGTGTGAGGCACTACAAAAGCTTAAGCATACAAGCACAGTGCGGAACTATGTCAACAGGTTCTCCTCATATTGCTTGACATTAAGAACATGTTAGAGGAGGACAAGCTCTTCAACTTCATGGTGGGACTACAAACTTGAGCCTAGATGGAACTATGACGCCAAGGTATGAAGGACATCCCTTTAGCTATGGCTGCTGCTGACGGCTTGGTGGATTACCAACGGAAGGAAGACAATAGCATAGTAGACCATGCTAAGGCCAAGTCGAAAGACAAAGCAAAGAAGTACTCTAAGGACGAACACAAGGGCAAGGATTAGGATGGGGAGCCTAAATCAAAGGGCAAGGAACAAAAGGACAAAGGCAAAAAGGTCCTCTTATTTCTTGTGTGGAGGACCACACCTTGTGCAAGAGTGTCCAAAGAAGGAGTGACTTAGCGCCTTGGTTGTAGATGAAGTAGAGGATGAACCAAAGGTGTGGCTAAGCATGGTTCAACTGAGTTTGATTCATCTTGTAGAGACACCGGTGGGTGTCACTAACTTGCCTAGGTGTAGGTGAGGTACGGTAGCAAGTGGAACCTTGGTGGACACTGCTGTAAACACTATTCATGTTGGATTGGGTGGTGGCAAAACATGGAATGGTAGGAGGCTGTTTCAAATGGAGATGCACTCAAAATCATTCCGAAGAGAGTGTCGGATCTTTCTGGTGGGGGTGGTCTATTAGCACCTTAAGACCAGGCTCGACGCGGGTCTAAATACAGTCCAAGGAGGTGACTGTGTAATGGCGGATGGGTGTGGGTAGGCAGACCTAGACATCTGGCCTTAAAGGAATGATAAAATAGGTGGGTGACTCAGAACACTACTAGAGGCATGGTGGGCATGGACTGCACATGGGCAGCCCCATGACATGCCGATAGCAAGGGAGTAACATGCAACACATGTCAACCCAGGCTGCACATGGGCAGCTGGCCTAGGTAGCCTGGCACATAGCAGAGGCAGTAGCACACCCACGCTGCGCATGGGCAATTGGCCTAGGCAGCCTGACACAGGCTAAGGACAAGTAGAGACCCAAGGGGGTCCCAAGCATCGGACACCAGGTGGCCAAGCCCATAGCATAGGCATTGGGCATGGCACAGGCCTAAGGCAAGGGCACTGGGTGCACGTGACTCGAGCCCAGGCCTTAAGCCTAGGCATGTGAGATAGCCATGCACGCATACATGGGCGCACAATAGCCACAGGGGTGCGTAATAGCCACATGTGCACATACTAGGTGCTTAGGACAAGGCCCAGGGATAGGTGGGAGCCCAGACAGACGGGATACAGGCAACACGGCGCCCAAACAAGGCTCGCATTAGGCTTGCATGGCAAGGCGTTGGGCGAATGGGCACACATGGACTGACGGGGGCATGGCAGGCGTGTAGGTGTGCACGCATGCATGGTGGACATTACTGCAAAAGATGTGGGCATGCAGTGTGGTGGGCATGCAAGGGCGCATGCTGGCGACATGCACGTGGGCTGCTTGACTTGTGGTGCAAGGCATGCCCATGATGCAAGCATGTAACACAGCAAGGCCTCATGGACTGATGGTTGACTCAGACTTGGGTGCAAGGTTGAGTGGCCTGATGGGGCTAGTCAGTTGGCAAGGTCATAGTGCAAATGGCTTGCTGGTGGGGCACATAGCTTGGATGTGAGGTGTAGGTGGCCTGATGGTGGGGCACATGGCTTAGTCATGGTACAGATGGCCTGATGGTTGGGTGCATGGCAGGGTCGTGGGGCAGGTGGCCCGCATGGCTTGATGACACAATGTGTGGGGCTCATGAGCTAAGGGTGTGACATGGCCATGGCCTGGACGTGGGGTAGTTGGCACAATAGAGTGTGGTCTTTGACTAGTAGGCAAAGTGGCCCATGTGGCATGCTGAGCTTGGCTCGGGCAACACAAGGGCTTGGCTAGGGTGCAACCAACAAGGCAAGTTGGCATTCTGCAAGGCAGCTATGAGGGACATGGGACAGGTGGGCCATGTGCACAAGTAGTGGGGCAACAAGCATGGCTCGGATGTCATGCTTGCCAAGTGTTCGAAGAAAAGCCTAAACTAGTTTTGGATCAGTTTTTGGGTACATATGAGGGGGCCTATGAGCAAACTTAAAGGATGTGTTGGTGACCTATTTAAAGGCCAACCACCCTATCATTAGGGCAAACATTGGGTGTGAGAAAAAGTCCCTTAATTGTAAAACAATAAAATGGCCAGTGGCCCTTCAAGCTAATAGTGTTTTGTGTGTGAGCAATGTGTGTGGGTTGTGCAAAAAGTGTGGGTTCTCTATTTAGTCCATGGGTTGTTTTAAAGTCTTTGGCTAGCATGTTTAGGGATGCTTGGAGTAGGCTTTGGGGGTTAGACTCAGACTTGCGGTCTCTTTTCTTGGGTAAGGCTATGAGCTAAGTTAAGGCTGACTTAGTGCTAGCATGTCGTGCTACAAACTAGAATGCGAAAAATTTTCTAAGTGTTGTGGACTTGTGACAGATACCTATATGGGGTGGAGTAGTCTTCATAAGAAGCGTACAATTGTGGTGGTGGCGGAACTACATATGGTGGTAGTATGGATCCCATGGAAGATAGCGGATCTCAAGCTACAGTTTTTACTTTAACTTTTTCTTGAGGACGACTAGAAGGATGCCGAGCTACAAAGTTCGGTGGGCTTGCTCTCTGATGCCCATGATATGCTTATATTTTATCAACATTTTCATATCATTTAGTCTTTACTTTTTGCTTGTTTCTCTTTGTTTTATTAGTTCTTATCTTAATTTTCCTCACTTTATTTAATTTGAATAGGAAATGAATAATTCAAGCAAAATAGGCTAAAATGGAGATTTCATTGGCTGAAATTTGCTAGAAGATTGGTGACATGGCTTTGGAGCTAATTTTAGAAGAATTGAAGCAATTAATTGAGTC
>JAOXJP010080777.1:0-14993 GCA_025762735.1 Platanus orientalis
CCTAACCTCCTAGAGTCTAGTTTGCTCTCCCTAAACCAGGGTTACCTAAGGTCTTGATGCCTAAGTGCTGCTTTGACATCCTTTCATTCCATTAAATGACCCGAGTCAAAATTTAGGTGCTGACAATATTAAACAAGAAAATATTCCTAAGCTACAAAAAAAATTACAGTGAAGCAAATGCAAGCAACCCCGGTAGTGGTAAGTTATAACAGTCCTGGACCACACACTACACGTCCTATAGCCCCCCCATATCCGAGATATTGCCTTTAACATATGATTGGAAAAATAACAATCTGCAGCATAAATCAAGTCTTTTGTACTATTTTTCCCCTTGAATTACAAAATAAATGCTTTTAGGTGTGCATTGCATTTATGTGTTGGCAGTATAATAAAACGGGTTCAAGTTATATGGTAGATAGTAGCTAGCTACAAATGTGCTAAATCTGTTTTGAAAGATCTTGGAGTTTTCTCCACAGAATATTCAAATAGAAGAGCATTGTATTCTCTATTGCCTGGTGTCTCGTGGATAGGATACTTTTGTCCAACAGAAGGAAGCATATCAACGATAAGAGCAATTGCCAACCACAAAAATTCATCCAACTTCATTCACTTTCTAGAGGTCCATTGGATGGCATCGGATAGAAGAATTTCCAAGAGACCAACTTTAAGAGACCATGCCGAAAGACAAACATGTAATGTTAAAGAGTACATTCATGCCTGCAACCGCCTCAATCATTCATGCCTGCTACAAACTATAGTTCTTTCCTTGCTCATTAAAGATTTTCTCAACAATTGTTTCTCAGGACAAGCAACTAGAACTGTGTAAAAGCTGTGCACCACATCACTGGATAGAATCCAATCCAAAAGAAAGGAACTTCTCTCATCTGAAACGGTTAAGATCATTATTTGGTTTGTGGAACATGAACTCATTTTTGGTTTGAGAACTACATCTCGTACCTCCCTCAGCCAAAAATAAAAAGAACAAATACATCAAATTTTCAAAATCAAATGGTACATATTTCTTCCAAAGAGAAGTTAGCTTGATACAGGGGCAAAAGCTCCCTCCTGGCCAGTTTCAGAACAAAAGTCTCTTCCACACACCCACAAAAACAAAAACAGATATACACTAGGGACATTTTTCATTAAAAATGTAAATTTCAATAGCTGTAATTATGAGAAGGCTAGGGTATTGGACAGGCAGACTGAGGCACTGTACACAGGCGGCCAGTACAAAGGATTGCCTATCAGATGAACAGTCTAGATAAGCCTTAGCAGCAGCAAGCACAATGAACCCATCGGAAGCAGCAGCAAGACAAAACTCCAGCAGAAATCCTTTCCCATGAAATAATGCTACAGCTAAGTGTCAAATAAGAAACCATGCTCATCCATGCACAATGAACCTATTGGAAGCCGCCTCAGATTTGGTGAGACCACTAAAGTCACCCTAAGGTGAGACATTAGGGAACCAAAGAAGTGACTTACACTTTTTGGGGGATGCTTTTCACTTTTTGGCGCTGGTGTTTTGGCCCCTGATGTCGGTCTCACCTTAGGATGACTTTAGTTGGTCTTGCCAAATTCTCAGGGATTGGAAGCATACTGGAACCTGAAGCACTTGAGACAGAACCCAAGTAAAACATTTAAACTAGAATATTTACTTGTGTCATCGCTATAGCCTCTCAAATGGATTTAGTCCCTCAAGTATTATGTCACTCAATGGTTCTTTCTGTGGGGGTCTTGGTATGGAGTGTTTATGGACAAGAAGCCATAAAAGAGACCCCTAATCAACACCCTGTAAATAATTGAGATATAAATATTTCTGATGTTATCTCGTTTTTCTTATCTTGAGCTGAGTGCATTCAATTCAGAAATCCCATTGGGACCTATGAACTCCAAGAGTTCCCATCACATTGAATCCAACAATGTTAATTACCCACCTGAGAAATTAGCCCAAACAACCAGACTGTCTTCAACGTATTAATAAACAAGGCACTGTATCCAACTGCAACATTAATATCTTCAGTTGAGCTACGAAAGCAAAATCAAGCCCCAATGTTGCCAAGCCAGATGAACAATGGGAACTGGACCAATGCCATGAAAAGCAACAGATAGTGATGTTTGCTTGAATCATAACTCCTCACCTCTGCAAATAGAACTCGCTTCATTGTCTTTACCAAGAAAATCCCCATGCACAAACATGTCCATGGCATCAGGAAATAGTATGCATAACTCCACACAATCCTCCCCAGAACAGCCAGACACATCCCTGTAAAAGCATACCCACCATATGCCACAATGTCCAGCAAAGGTGCCTCCCCACCCCCCAATGAATACAATGATGCTTTAAGCAACAGGACTTGGAAAAACCAGCCCAATAGTCCCTTTGTGAACTGCAAACTCAAAGCTTCTGGACTAAACCTGGCAAAAGGGAAACAAGAAACGATAATTGAGGGGTTAAAGAAAAAAGGCTGTGGTAAGAAAGAAACCCTTAAAGTTTAATAAAGTCGAGTCTTACTTCCCAAGAAGACCCAATGAGAAACCAGCAAGAACTACATAGGTACCAAATGCCATGAAGGGAATGTACAAGTCTGGGGCATTTATGTCATAGATTGGAGGTTTATAGGAGAGCCTGCCACCAACTGGCTCAGTTATCCTCGTCCAGTGCCCCTATAGAAAATGTGGGAAAAAAAGTTTCAATAACTTTTAAGAAAGGCAGCCAACCAGAAGAGTATAGAAAGAGTTTGTGCTTACCCTGTGTAGAAATGGAAGTAGAACAACCTTCAATTTATTCCTCACGTACTGGTCATTCACTTGGAAATAGTACTGGGGATCGGAGAAATACTTGCTTATCTGCCCAGTTGGGAACAAATTGTAAAAAAGGATAAACCATAAAAAATTGGACAAAAGCTGCTCTTGATATGCATTGATCAAGGAAACAATTTAGTACCCTATATCCCATAAGGTACATGTGGTCCACCAAGTTTTTACTCATAGATGCAGACAGGAAGTGGTTGGCAACCCATAACATGCCCATAACCCAAAAATTCACATTCAAGCAGGCGCCCCTAGCCATCTGGTCAACAGCTTTTATTTGGACAGTCACTGGACCACAAGAAAACCACTTGTAGGAAGGTTAGGGTCACTGATCAGTGCAAATTTTGGGCTGTGAACCATCCAAGAGATGAGCACTAATTTTAACATTCTTAAGACACATTGAGTTAAGATAAGTCGGACTAGAGCAGAAGATGAAATGCAATAATAATAAAAATAGGAATGGCATCAGCATGCAACGTACATTGCTTTGCACATACTCAGAGCTCGACCCCAAGATTTTCTCACCATATGCACCCAATCCACCATGGATGAGTCCAGAACCAGCTCCATAGAATGCATTCCCAAATGGATTGTCTTGGGGGTTTAAGGGGGGTCTTGGCACCCCAGGCTGGGCTCCCAGATTCTCGTACATTGCTCTAATGACAGAAAATAAGGGAAAAATCATCAGATTATGTTAGTTTAAAAAGTATTGACTTAAAAATGTGTCTAATGTATGTCTGTCTAGGTGTGTGTGTGTGTGTGTGTGTGTGTGATTAAGCAACAATATTTCTTGTTTTAGCTACTCAAGCTCAAAGTAACAATTACTGTTAACGCTAAGAATAAAATAAAAATAAATACCAACAAAATACCAAGATAGACAGATTGCAAAACTTTAAAAAACGCTTAAGAAAATGCGGGTATACAAGAAGATTGCCTATTGCAATTTTCATAGGGGAATTTCTACAAGGGTCATGATTTTATAAATAGGAAAATCTTTCACCCATGATTCTACTCCAAATAGAATCACATGCAACCAAAATAGTTGATGTGTGTTCTCGAGCATCTGTTTGCACATGATCTAAAATATGAGATGAAGTTTGTAATAGGGAGAAGAAAAAAACAAAAGAGAAGGAAGAAGACTGGGCAGGAAAATTATATGAGAGTTGTTGGCTCCTCATATGTATTGTATTAATCGTATTAGGGTATGGGGTATAATACCAACCATACCACTGTATGTATACATAGTACCAAAAGGACCCAAGAACAATACACCAAATGACATATTTGTCTTGACTTCTATACTTCTACACTCCCCTCAAGCTGGTATGTATATGAAACACATACCAAGCTTGCTAACACAAGAATGAAAAACATGACTGCTTAATCCCTTAGTGAATAACATTACAAACTTCATCCGCGAGCTGCTCATCAGTCTTTACAAACGAAATACAAATCAGACTTGACATGAGCTTTTCTTTGATAAAGTGACAGTCAACTTCAATATGCTTAGTCCAGTCATGTTGGACAAAATCATAAGCAATACTTATAGCCGCCTTGTTGTTACAAACAAACAAGCAGATCGGATGAGGAATAGGAAAGCTCAATGCAGACAAAAGTATCTTTAACCACAACAACTCACAAACACCATGTGTCACAACTCTATATTTATTCTCAGCACCAAAGCAAGCAACTACAAATTGTTTCTTGCTCCTCCAAGTGACTATACTCCCACAAATGTGCAATATCCACATGTAGATCATTGATCAGAAATGGACCCGGCCCAGTCAAATTTGCACAGATCTCAACCGTATATGCCTTAACCTGCAAAACATGTTTAGTAAACAACGAGCCATGACCAAGACTACCCTGAAAATACCGAAGTATTTGATACACGGCATCCATATGAATAGTGGTGGGAAACTGGCTGGTAACATTGACGGCAAAGGCTATATCTAGGTGTGTTAAGGATATATAAAGCAATTGACCCACCAGTTGTCTGTACCTTTCTGCATTAATTAATTTGTCACCATCATCTTCCTTAAGCTTTTGATTAGGATCCATAGGAGTAGCAGATGACTTACATCCCAACATATCTGTTTCACTTAAAAGATTTAGGGTGTATTTACGTTGAGATATAAAGATATTCCTTTTAGAGCAAGAAACTTTAATCCAAAAAAATACCCAAATCTCAAGCTCCCCTGCTAAATAAGATTTTAACTTCTTCATTTCAACCTTGTCATTTCCAATGACAACAATGTCATCCACGTATACAATCAAAGTTGTAATATTGTTGCCCTATCACTTAACGAATAGAGTATGATCAACTTGACATTAAGTATAGTTATGTGAAACCATAGTTGCACGGGAACGTTCAAACCATGCTCAATGAGATTGTTTTAAGCCATAAAGGGCTTTCTAAAGTTTGCAAACCTTGCTTATACTTGATGCAATCCTGAATCTAGGTGGAAGCTTCATATAAACCTCTTCTTCAAGATTACCATAAAGCAAAGCATTTTTCACATCAAGATGTAACAATGACCAACCTTGGTTTACAGCCAATGAAAGGAAGACACGGTATTCATCTTAGCAACTGGAGCAAGCGTATCCTAATAATCGTCGATTATGTAAGTCTAAGTATAGCCTTTTGCAACAAGCCTAGCTTTATACTTGTCCACACTTCCACCCGGTTTCATCTTCATAGTGATGACCCATTTACATCCAACTAGTTCTTTGTCCACTAGAAGATTCACAATGTCCCAATTGGTTCTTCAATGGAAGCAAGCCCCCACAAATCAGAATGCACAATTTCAAAAGTACTTTTATTCATACTTAAAGGATAGGAGTTTCAACAGTGTTTAGCACATTTGCACGAATCACATTTAAACACACTGGACTCTAACAAAAACAAGGAAATAAATGTCAAAAGAAATAAAGAGGGATGGCTCACATGCTAATGCCACTAATGAAGTGAAATAGAGCTTTGGCCTTTATTTGTGGAAGACTATAGTTGAACAGAAGTAGCTGTATGGGGAACATTGTCGAGTATATATAAGCCATTCTTCTCATGTCCTTTACCAATTATAAGTCATTCTCCTCATGTCTTTTACCAATTAAAAACCTCTATTAGAACCTGTATTTTGTCCCTGATTGAAAGCTACTGAACTAGTAAATACCCACTGAAATCATATTGTTTATAGCCAAGTCTCAGACCTGTAAATAAGCCCTGAATTTAGTCTTTTTTTTTCTTATGAATAATAATCTTTTATTAGAAAAAATGGCATCAAAATGATACAACAGCGAAAACCAATAGCTCCCGTTTAATCCCACTATAATGGCATTTGGGTCCCACTAAAACATTCCGACATTCCTGCCCCCATTTAGCTAACCTATCCACTTAAACATTACTCTCCTGAGGAATATATTTTACCGATACGTTCAACTCTTTAACTAAATGTTTAATTTCTTGGATGTAATGCGCATATTGTCATGGTCCTCTACATGAGTCGGTTGCCCAGCTCACCACCACTTTTGAATCACCTTCCACCACAGTCCTTTCCCCTCCCAACTTCTTTAATTCCAGCATACCAAACAATAGTCCAAGGCATTCAGCTCTAGCTGAATCACATACTCCAACCGGACCACAAAGCACTCTAAGCACGTTCCCATCTTGGATAATACACCCAAACCCCGCTTGGTCAAGGTTTCCAAACGAAGATCCATCAAAATTAAGCTTTAGGACCCCCCTCCGGTGGAGACAACCAACGATGTGGCATCATCGCATTGCAAGGGTGGGTCTGTCAAATCAATACACCCCCTCCAATTCACCATCCAATAATTCATTGAAACCTCATTAAACTCATTCAAAGCCACCATCCAAAGTCCAACTTCCAAGAGGATGGAATCCCGGACTTCCCACACCACCTTTTTCACTTCTTCAAAGATTCTTCTATAACTTTCCTTCCAAACTCCCCACATAAGACCTTGTGCTAAGGTACCGACAAAACTCTTCATTTTACTCCCCAAACCTCCACCTCCCCATGATGACAATAGGCATTTTGTGTTTGGCGGCATAACCCAACCCAAATTAATCAGTTCTAAGAAATAATTCTAAACCCTTCTTGTGAAGTTACAATGAATAAAGATATGGTTGCCCGATTCAGCATCTTGTCCACATAAACAACAAATATTAGGGGATAGGCACATGTTGGGTCACCTCTTTTGTAACATATCCAAATTATTCAAACGGTCAAAGTAAGCCAACCATGAGAAAGCTTTCACCTTAGGAAGTGCCAATGAATTCCATTTTTTTTTTTTCTGGAAAATGCTCAACGGGAGGACTCTCATTCACGATTATGGCCAACAAAGATTTAACTGAGAATACACAGGACAAATTAGGACACCATAACCAAACATCTGGATTGGACTCAGATACAAAGGCCTCACTTAGACTATCTAACAACAAAGTGACACTTGACGCTTCCTAATCATTCAAATCCCGAACAAATGTCAAATTTCATGACACCCCTATCAAAGAGTTGGAAATGATTTCAGCCACATTTATTTTTTTGGATAGATAGACGGTAAAGCCTCGGATATTCAAACTCAAAAGTAGACTCTCCCCACCATAAATCCTCCCAAAACATAAAGCAATTTCCACACCCGAGAACAAATCATGTGTATGGGAAAAAGAAAGGAGCAATTTGGATTAAAATCTTCCACATCAGCCTTATCTTGACCAGGTTTGGCCCCACGAGTAGCCTTCGACAGACCCTGTTATAGTGTGGTTACTGTCCCAAATCCTACACTGTTTAGCACTATTTTATCCCCTGTTAGAAGCCTATCCTGAACCATAACCCAGCTGTGTTTTTTTTATCAGTCCTTTCCTGGTAAATCAGTACCCTATCTACCTGTTTATCCCTAAAACAACAACTTCAAACCATCCTAATACCCCACATGAAACCATCCTTCAATCAGTTTTTGTTCTACACAATACCCAACCTGTTTAACCTTGTTCAGTCCTACACCTGGACCCATTTCTGACATACCCGAGACCCCTAGTCCTTTACCCATTTGTTAATCTAGACTTGAGGACTTGTTATATATAGATATAGATATAGATACATACATTGCATGTTTGCTGATTTTCCAAGTCTGAAACTGAGTTGATAGTGCATGCATCGAATCTGATTTTTTTTTAAGTCTTTAATTGGTTCTGCTTTAAGCATATCTAGAGTAGTTGAATTACTATAATTTTCTATTGAGACTTGAGAATACTTGACTGAAAGTAGGAATATTATTTTTATACTACTATTGCTTTGCGTAAACTCCTAAGATCTCTAAGTGCATCTGAATGTACATGCATCCTGCATCAAATTTGGTATCAGAGATAGGTTTGATTAGGTTGTTTAGTTTATTTTCATATAAAGTGCATTTTAAGATTGCATACTACATTTTGTTTTTGTTTACAGCATTGCATTATAATCATTAATTAGGCATAAGTAGGTTGCATACCCCTAGAGTTCAGACCTAGTGCATGCCCACACACCTTGAAACTGATTACCACCCCAAGATGGCATCTAAAGATAAGAACCAAGCTAATATCCCAAGAGACCTGAGGGACCAAAAGTAAGTGCACAAGTAAAGATACAGATGAACACTTATATGGACCAAATACAAGCTACTGGAGAACTCACAGCCAGGATGGAAACTATAGAAGTTCAACCTAGGAGTGAAGGTTCTATGGAAGGAGTTAAATTTGCAAGAGTTAGTGTAAGAGTAAGGCCAAACAGATAACCCTGCAAACAGGCGAGGTAGAGTTAGACCCACACCACTGGATGTTGGTTAGGAACATGGAGATTATGATGACACAGTCATGAGGTCAGTTATAATAGAGGCCCCTACCTTTAATGGACGTCTAGACCCTAAAGCCTTCTTGGATTGGATTTCTAAGATGGACCACTACTTTGAGTGGTATAAGATGTTTGAAGGATGGAAAATTCGATTTGCCAAGATGAAGTTGGTGGGTCAAGCGACTCAAGCCAAGCTTTACTAGACCACACTAGAGCCCCAGCTTCAGGCCAGCCAAGAAAAGCCTATCACATACTGGTATGAAATGAAGGAGAAGCTTAGAGAGAAATACCTTCCCCCTTCATACCCGGCTAAGCTTCCATTCCCTGAGACAGGGAAGCATGTTCATCACTGATTACATCACACTCTTGGATGAATATATGATGAGATGCGATGTTAACGAAGACCCCTCCATTACCTTGTCTAGATTTAGGATGGGACTTTGACCAAAACTTCAAAAATAGTTGATTCCCACAATGTTACCACCCTAGAGGAGGCATATAGGATGGTACAATAATTAGAGCAATACTTGAGACCCCAAGTCTTGCATCTTTTTAACTTTCATCATAGTGACCCAGACCTGGTGTGTTGGGAAGTAAATGTTAAGTTGGGGGTCTCCTCTCGTGGACCAACCAATAACCCTAGACCCACTTCTTAGCCTAATAAGGGTAAGGGAATTACTTAAGGAAATCCATGCATTGTTGGTTCAGACCAATGTCGGCCACTTTACGGCCCAATGTCCCACAAAAAGAAATCCCAATTTGTTGATGGGAGGCACTGAAAAAGAATGTGATACTAAGGAGGGCGATGAAGAGTATGGGTTAGAAAGTGAAATCTATAATGGATACCATTCCCCTAGTGATGAAGATTCGGAGAATGCAGAGGGACATATAGCATAGCTTCGAGAATCATCCGATTACCCTCACTCACCTGATCTACCCTTACTAGTGGTGAGATATGCTCTCACCCAACAAAAGCCCGATGATGACTAGCGTAGCACTACTATCTTCTATACCTATGCCAAATGCGGTAAGAAAAGCTAAAAGGTCATTATTGATAGTGGAAGCTGCACAAATGTAGTCTCCACTAATACTGTAAAGCGCTAAAGGCTCTCACGGTTTGCCACCCTCAACTTTAACAAGTAGTGTGGGTAAACACATCCTCAATACTTGTTTCCCATAGGTGTCAAGTCCCCATAGAAGTTGCTGCATATAAGGATACCTTATGGTGCAATATGGTGCCAATGGATGTGAGTCACATCATACTTGGTAGGTCATGCTGTATGACATGGATGTGACAATGTATGATCAATCCAACACATGCACATTTGAGTTCAAAAGCAAGAGGGTCAAGTTATTTCCATGCCCACCGAAGGCAGAACCTAAGGTAAAGAGTAAAGTGGACAAGGGCAAGAGTGTTAAGGATAATAAGACAAAAGCCCTACACATCATTGGCACAAACGAGTTTGAGCAAGAGATCAAGGAAGAAGTCATGATCTTTGCTTTAGTAACTAAAGACAATTTCTTGAGTCTACTGTTGAGTACCCTCCCAAGGTAGAACAAGTTTTGAGGGAATTTAGAGATATGTTCCCTAGGGCTTTACCAAACGAGCTTCCACCGATACGTGACAGACAGCATGCCATAGATCTGGTTCCAGTAGGAACATTACCTAATCTGTCTCACAAAACAATGAATCCCACTAAGCATGCTGAATTAAAGAAGCAAGTTGATGAGCTATTGCGAAATGGATTCATCCGGAAGAGTGCGAGCCCATGTGTCATGTTTGCACTCCTCACACCAAAGAATGATAGGTTATGGAGAATGTGTGTGGATAGCAAGGCCATCAATAAAATTATGGTACGTTACAGGTTTCACATCCCGAGGTTAGATAACATGCTTGATATGATGGTGAGCGTCATTATCTTTTCCAAGATAAGTCTTAAGAGTGGTTACCAACAAATTTACATACGCCCAGGGGATGAGTGAAAGACCACCTTCAAGACGAAGGACGGGCTATATGAGTAGTTTGTCATGACCTCTGGACCTTCAAATGTTTCAAGTACATTTATAAGAGTTATGTAACAGGAGTTAAGGCCATTTATTGTCAAGTTCTTAATTGCGTACTTTGATGACATATAGATTTATAGCTCCAACAAAGAACAACACTTGAACTACCTAAGGAGAGTGTGTGAACTTTTCAGAAAAGAGAAATTATACGCAAACCTAAAGCAATATGCATTCATGACTTCACACAAGTTATCTTCTTAGGTTTTGTCGTATCTGCTGAAGGGATGTCCACTAACCCTAAAAAGGTTAAGAGCTATACGGTAGAATGGCCAGAACCTAGGAATATTCACGAGGTTCATAGTTTCCATGGTTTAACTTTCTATAGGCAGTCATCACTGGCTTTAGTACAGTGATGACCCCCAAATTACAGATTGAATTCGGAAAGGGGAATTTCGTTGGATTAATGTAACATACAAGGCTTTTAAGGAGATTAAGTCAACGATGACTCATGCTTTAATCATGCACTTCTAGACTTTTCCAGTCTTTGAAGTGGCATGTGATGCATCTGGTGTAGGAATAGGCAGAGTTTTGAGTCAATAAGGACATCTAGTGGCCTATTTCAATGAAAATTGAATGAGGCCAAACAAAAGTACTCCACCTATGATAAAAAAAAATTCTATAAGGTAGTACAGGCTTTAAAGTATTATTTATTGTCGCAAGAGTCCGTCTTATTTTCTAACTACGAGACTTTGAGGTAGCTTGGCCCTTAAAAGAAGCTTAACCCAAGACATGAATGGGTTGATTTTCTTCAAGATACATTTTTGTACTCAAATGTAAAGCTAGGGTTAAGTCGAAAGCTAGCCTTACACTATACTCCATGAGTATCAAGGTGATTGGGTTTGAAAAACTGAAAGAAGAATATGAATCATAACCAGATTTTGAGGAAGTGTATGCATCCTAAGTGATCAATCTAAGAGCAACAAGGACTATATATTGCAGGATGGGTATCTTTTTAAAGGTACTCAACTTTGCATTCCCCACACCTTAGTGCGTGATTTCCTTAATTGGGAATTGCACGCAAGAAACATTGCCGGCTACTTTGGACAAGACAAGACCATTGCTCTAGTTGAGAACAAATTTGACTAGCCAAGTCTCAAGTGAGACATGGCTAGAATTGTTAAGCAATATAGGACTTGTAAGCTGGCAAAGCAAAGTATGTAAAATTCTAGATTATATACTCTTTTATCAGTTCTTCACAGATGTGAGTATGGACTTCATGTTAGGCCTACCCTGGACCCCTAGGCAACACGATTCCATTTTTGTTGGGATGGACCATTTTTTTCTTAGTTCGAAAACCTCAAATGCATCTAGGATTGTCAAATTATTCCTTGATGAGGTTGTTCAACTTCATGGGGCTCCAAAGTCCATAGTGTCTGACCGAGATATCAAGTTTGTTAGTTACTTTGGAAGACACTATGGAAGATTTTGGATACGCGCCTCCAGTTCTCATCCGCTTACCACCCTCAAACTGAAGATCAGATTGAAGTGGTAAATAAGAGCTTAAGGAGTCTACCACATTGTCTTATCGGTGATCATCTTAGGTCATAAGATACTATATTGTCTATAGTTGAGTTTGCATATAATAATTTTGTCAATAGGACCACGGTCATGAGCCTATTTGAGATAGTTACTAGTTACAAGTCTAAGACACCTATTGAATTTATGTGTCAGCTACACATAGATCATCTAAGTCGGTATCAACATTTGTACAGTACATCCATTCATTGTATGATGAGATCAAAAGGAGAATTACTATGACCAATAAGAGATATAAACAGTCGGTTGATTCTCGTCAAGTACATAGAGAGTTTCAGGAGGGAGATAAGGTAATGGTTCAACTCAGGTCTGAACAATTTCAAGTAAGGGTTGTAAAGAAGTTACATGCCCGTAGTTCAGAATCATATAAAGTTTTAAAACACCACCAAATGCTTGTGTTATTGACTTACCCTCAGACTTAGGAATTAGCTCAGCATTCAATGTTGAAGAACTTGTCCCATAACATACCCCATATTCTCCTTTTATCGATCCAGTTGCAGATCCACAGGTTTCCATTCCCTAGTTTCCTTAGCCTATTCCACCACCACCACTAGCCTAGAGGAGAGAGGAGATTGACAACATTTTAGATGAAGAGATAGTGTCCACTAGACAAGGTCGCTACCAGAAGTACCTTGTTGAATGGAAGGACATGCCAAAGATAGATGGTTCATGGTTGACACACGAAGAGCTACAGTGGATAGACATAGGCCTACTCGAGAGGTACCGGAGCTTTATTTCACCAGAGGCAAATCCTTCTTAGACACAAAGAGTTGCTAAGAACATCGTGACATGTGGCACTTGAGTGTACCAACATCAAAGGAGAGGTTCCTTACATTATGGTTCAAGTAAACCCACTCGTGGGTCCCACGTGAGGAGCATTTTATGGAGCGCATGTGCTGATTTTGTTGGGGTCGTGTGGATTGTTTGGAGGCAGCATTCTATGTTTTAGATTATTTTATCTTAAACATTATCTTCTACTTAATCTTTAAGGTTTAAATAGGGTTGCGATTCCATATGTATTTAGGACTTAGTTTTATTTGTGATTCCACATGTCTTTAGGACTTAGTTTTATTTGTGATTCCATATTTGTTTAGGACTTCGTTTATTTCAGCAACATAATTATTCATATTTGCATTAGGAGTCCTTTTGTTGTAAATCAACATTAGTTTTGGATTCAAGTTGTAATAGAAATAGGGGTTGAGTTGAAGACCAATTAGGATTTATTTTTGCTGGTTGTAGGCTATAAAAAGAGGCCATCAACATTATTTTAGACACTTTATTTTAGCAATTAAATTTTGAGTTTACTATAGCTATCGGTTGTTGCTTGCTGTATTCAAGTTTGCACCAAACTTGAAACCTAGGTAGGGCTTTCCTAGGTCCATCATAGGGTAAGGTCTTCCTCACACAGGTACTTATTCTTCTTCCCCTCTTTCTCTTTATTTCATTCTTCTTCCTTCTTAGCTTCCTGTTTTGCTTTCCACCATTAAGGAAACCTACAACCTTCATCAAGATCCTTTCTTGATCAGAATCTTGAACCCTCCACTGTTTTCCCATCACATGACCCAATTTCCACTTCAACTAAAGCCCACAGCATCTTCTCCCTTGGTCTCCTTGCTGGTTTCTCTCAAGAAAAACCAAACCCCTGTGATCCTACACCTTGCAGCAGCCTTGGTATTACCTTCCCCTTTGATCTCAGCCCTGAAATCACAAAACCAACTTTATTTGTACCCTGCAGCACCCCCATCTTATAGATCCATTGCTGTTCAGTATTCCTAAGCCAAAAACCCATTCAACCTTAACCTGTATCAATCCCAGATATAATCCCTGTCACTTCTCTAATAAACCCTGTTTCCTTCCCCTAGAACCAGTCCCTGTTACAACCATTAAAACCCTCTGTTAGAACCTATATTTTGTCCCTGACTGAGACTATTAAACCAATAAATACCCACTGAAATCAGATTGTTTATACCCGGGTTTCAGACCTGCAAATAAGCCCTGAATTTAGTCTTCTTTTGAACCCCAATCAGCCTTATCTTGACCAGGTTTGGCCCCACGAGCAGCCTTTGCCAAACCCTGTTGTATTGTGGTTACTGTCCCAAATCCCACATTGATTAGCACTAGTTCATCCCCTGTTATAAGCCTATCCTGAGCCATAACCCAGCTGTGTTTTTTTATCAGTCCTTTTCTGATAAATCAGTAACCTGTCTACCAGTTTATCCCTAAAACAGCAACCTCAAACCCTCCTAATAGCCCACATCAAACCATCCTTCAATCAAACCAACCTGTTTAACTCTGTTCAGTCCTACACCTAGACCAGTTTCTGACACACACATATGTGTGAACCTCTTTTAAGGTATCTTTACATTGCATGTTTGCTGATTTTCTAAGTCTGAAACTGAGTTGATAGTGCATGCATCAAATCTGATTTGTTTTAAGTCTTTAATTTGTTAAGTTTTAAGCATATCTAGATGTGTTGCATTACTTTATTTTCTGTTTGAGACTTGAGAGTACTTGACTGAGAATAGGAATCTTGTTTCTATACTCCTATTGCTTTGTGTAAACTCCTACGATCTCTAAGTGCATCTGAATGCACATGGATCCTGCATTGGGAAACTTTCACGATACCGCCACTTGTTACGTAAGCAACTTCAACAAGTACAACAACAACAAACAGCCTTATCCCAACTATTTGGGGTCGGCTACACGAATCCTGTTCCGCCATTCCGCTCTGTT